>VZTV01054947.1:26287-54116 GCA_013400875.1 Anhinga rufa
ATAACCCCCCAAAATCCCCCCCCGTTGATCCCAAAAGGCGAGGGAGGGGCGGTGGGGAAGGTGGGCGACGCTGGGGGCTGGCCCCGTGGCTGTTTATGCCTTGTCTACACTGGGAATATCTCCCGGATCCAGGGATAAACAGGTCGGGACGGATAATTCCCGGCTGAAGCTGCGAACGTGCCCCGCTGCAGGGTTAACGCCGCTGGGGTTCAGCGAGGAGCCGGGGTGCACGTCCTCCTCCTCCTCCTCTCCCGCCTAAATATCTCCTTCTCCCTGCCCTGAAGCAAAGCCAACACCACGGGGGGAGGAGGATCGGCAGCCCCCGGCGCGGGACTTCCAGCCTGACGCCCGGCGTAGGGCCAAATCTGAATTACCAATGAGTATTTATTTAGGGAGGGGGAAAGGAAGCAGATGTATATACATATACATTCAGTCACATACGTTTCCTCCCAGAAAAAGGCTCCGTATTACATGAGAAGGTCTCCAGATTATTATTATTTAAAAGCTGGGGTTGTGCCCCAAAGGGCTCGCTGTGGAAGGCAAGCGGCGATGGGTCCTCGCTGGCCCCGCACGCAGCGAGCCGAGGAGACGGGGACGTGTTTGGTGGCGGCCATGTGGCACCATCCCGATTTAGGACACCTGAAGAACATCGGACTCGATCTCTCCTCTTCCCCAGCACAGGGGGCCAGCGCTCAAACCTCAAACCGGCTTCCGCCATCTCCTAAAACCACGTTGGGATATTCAAGGCCAAATTTTTGGCCCCGGTCCTTCCTCCTTTCCCTCAAATCTCATCGACGGGCTGGGGAGTGGTTCTGTGATGTCCAGAGGCCCCAGGTGAGACCTCCCGGCCCTGGGAGATGCCAGAAGAAGGAGGCGAAGCGGTGCCGTACTTGTTGATTGTATTAGCAAGGAGAAAACATGCACGGTAGCGATTTAGTGTTCCCATCTCGCCACCTCCGCGCCCCTACCCTGTTCTAAAATGAACAAGTCCTCAGTCCCGCTCCCCGCCACCACGGGGGGCTGCTCACCCGCTCCCACCCTCTCCCTCACTGCTACGGCGATATTATTCCGTGAAGGGCAAAATTATTTTGCCCCACGGCAGCTGGATGAGGAGGAGGGCGCAGGCTCGAGCTTGGCCTTGCCTCCAGCGTGGTGAAGCGTCCGGTTGCTCCCCAAAACACACTGGACGATCCCCGACTTGGTGGGGATCGTGGTGGGGACGGGGTGCGGGGTCCACGCCTGCAGGCACGTTCCTGGTGGGGAGCGAGCGATGGCAGGAGGGTTTGGGGTGCCAGTTGGCTGCGGGGCAGCCGGATACAGGCCCTGCTCTCCAAAAATGGGCCCCCATCAGGCGTCCTTCCCCCCGGTCAGGGTTAACACCAGGGGTCCCGCTCCGCTCGCCCGCGGCAGAGGCTGTCGCTGCGCTGCCAGGCGCTGTCGATGAGGCTCTGAGCGTCTTCGCACTTCTTCTTGACGGCAGCATCCAGAATGGCCTTGTGCAGGAGGTCGACCTGAAACAGGCGTGTGGGGCAGTCAGGAGGGGAACAAACAACATCTGCTTCCACCCCTTGCCGCAAAACCACCTCAAAACCAGACGGGGAAGTCGCCTGTGTCATAAATATGGGTGACAGAGCGGGATGGGGCTGACCCAGGTTCCTCCTCACTGCCCTTGCCAGCCCTGGATGCTCATGGCCTGCCTCGCCCAGGGACTCAAGCTCTGAATCCCACATTATATGGACACGGAGGAGCTCCACAGATCTCCTGCCCTTCGTGGGAAAGCTGGATTCACCCTGCAGGGAAAAATTCACCCCCTCCTTCCTCGGAGGACGCTGGCCCCACTCGCGCTTCCTCTCCGGAGGAAGGGTGTGATGCAGCATTGCATGCTCACCTGGTAGATGTTCCTCCACGCAGCGTTCAGCGCCGAGAGGAACCTCTCCAGTTCTGTAGTGCAACTAAAATAGAGGACCCAGGGGGGCAGGAACTGCTTGCGGTCCTGAGCAAACTCCTAAACGTCAAGAGAGAGGCCGGGCGTTACCACCGCGGTCCTCGCCCAGCCCTGGGCCGTCCGAAGCGCCCCGAAGCACCATGCTTACCAAGATACAGTACTCCTTGCCAGCCTCTGTGGAGATGGCGGTGATGTCTGTCAGTTCCATGGTGCCCAGCGAGCGGAAGAAGCTTGTCTGGCAGTCCTCGTGGCAGGTGAAAGCCTTCTCGTCCGTCAGCACGAGGCAACAGGGGACGCAAGGCGTGGGGGCAACACCCTGGGGGATCACCTGCACGGGGTGGGGAAAACCTGGCATTGAAGGAGCCCGCTCTCCATGGGGTGCCCCAAGGGGAAGCCCTCCTGGCTCAGGAGAAGACTGCCTGCTCCATCCCTGCCAGACATCCCCGCTCCCGTCAGCACCTCTGTGCCCCAAAGGGGCTCCGGGCGAAGGAGGGGGTCGATGCACCCATGCTTGGGGGCCCGTCCCCGGCTCACCCCTTTGGAGACAGCCTGGCAGAAGTACTGCATCCAGTCCGCCATGTCTTCCTCGTTCTCAGCACTCAGCTCCAGGGAGGGCCGGTCCGTCAAGATCACCTGGAAGGAGTGGGGCCGGTCGGTGGTGTTGGAGCGCCGGCATCCCCCGCACTGCTCGCCACTGGGAGAGAGGGGGAGGATGGAGATCAGCAGGACGGACCGGCCAGAGCTAGCCTGAAAACAGCCTCCGTCTGCCCTCCCTGCGCTGCGTGTCACCCCTGTTCCCCCCAAGCACTCATTTCCCATCTGCGACATCCCCCGCGGTTGCTCCAAGGATGCCCTCCATCTTTGCACATTGTGGTAGAGCTGGAGTTGAGCACGGTGGGTTTGTGGAGGTCGCCCAGTGTGGCTCTTGGAGGGGTGAGGGGTACGTCAGCCCTTCAGAGGCCAATCTCCCATCAAAGCGTGGGCTCAGCATGCCAAAAACAGGAGGAAACGAGCCCATCTCCAGCTACATGCACTGGAGCCAAAGCAAACGGGCATCTGTACCCAGCCAGGAGCAAGCAGGGCATGGACTGCTTATGGCATGGACTAGATCATGATTTTTTAAGTTGGAATGTAGAGAAAAAACCCCTTTGCTGTGCGGGTGCCAGAGCAGCGGCCCAGGCTGCCCAGAGAGGCTGTGGAGTCTCCTTCCCTGGAGCCATTCCCCCCCCGCCTGGACGCGGTCCTGTGCCCCTGCTCTGGGGGTGCTGCTCACGCAGGGGGATGGATGAGGGGAGCTCCGGAGGGCCCTGCCAGCCCCCGCCGTGCTGGGATTCTGTGATGATTTGCCTTGAAACACCTCCCTGAATATCCCAAGAAGTTCCTGATCCCCAGATCCCCACCGAATTTGGGCACTACATCCTACCAGCCGCTTACCCCATGTTGATGGAGAGCAGAGGGGTGACATCTGTGCGGTCTGGGTACTGGTACAAGATCCCGTTGCTGCCAAAGATGAGAGAGGAGGTAACTGGAGTCAGCTCAGCTCCAGCAACTGCACCAACACCCTCTGCCTTCGGTCCCGCAGCCACTCCTGCCCTGCCCTCCACCCACGCGGTCCCGTGGGGTTGCGTTCCTGCTGCTGGGCAGCCACAACCCGTGGCTTTAGCCTCCCAGGTGACAAGATGCGTCTTCTCCATCTCCCAGGCAGCAAACTGGTCCCAGAGCCTTCTCTGACGAGCCACGGCTGACCCCAGTCCCAACCCACAGCCCCAGCGCCCACCTGAGCACCACAAAGCAGGTCTTCCACTGCTCCTTGCCCAGGTAGGAGGTCCCCGCCTTGTAGTGCAGGATGCCGTCCTTGGTGACTGTGTTTTCAGCAGAGGTGTAGCTATTGTTGGTGGGTCCCAGCGCCTCGTCCATGGGGTCTTCCCAGTGAACGAGGCCGTAGAAACGCACAATCACGTCGCAGGCCTGTGAGAATCAGGCAGAGAAGTCAACGGGAAGGAGTCTCCCTGAGCCTCCCCCACAGGTAGTGATGGCTGTGATATCCAAACTCACCTCACACTTGGACTCCTGGGCCACGAACTTTGCGAGCGCCAGTTTCTCCATGGTGGCGTCCGTGAGGATACTGGGGTACGGGGGCTCCCGGCACCCTTTGATCATGGCTGACTTCAAGGAGACCAGGAAGAACCTGAGAGGGAGATGGAGATCTCCGATGAGGCATGGGCAATCAGCCCCCATCTCCCTCACATGATCTCATGCCAAAGGGGCTTCCCTTTGATGTGGGCCTCTGGTCTGCCAGACCAAAGGGTCTTGAAATCAACCTACAGACCAAAGGGGAGGAGGGTTGCAAAGTCTGAGCTCCAGGAAGGAGATGGGTGAGACTGGGAGATGGACACCCATCCCAGCACAGACCCCAGTATGACCATCCAGGCCCTGAAGAGGTCACCTCCCTGAGCTGACAACACGCAGAGAGACCTGGGGATGTGCCTTGAAACTCAAGACCTCACCCCTACTCATCCCAAGTGACACAAAGGATACGCAGCCTGCATTGCCCAGTGCCTGCAGGGTTTAGCCAGTGGCATCAAACCAAACCCCAAACCCTCTCTGGTTGCAGGACTTTGTTGTGAAGGGCTGTCACCAGAGTCTCCTGCATTCCCCAAGTCAGGCCGGGAGTCCACGGTACTGGCCAGCGGTCCCGCACCATGGGAGGAAAGCACAACAATTCGCCGCCCAGTCCCTGCTTACTCGGTGAGAGCCACGTCTGCGGTGTCGAGCAGGAACTGCTTCCTCCGATTGGTGCACACCAGCGTCACCGTCTGCTGATCCAGCCCAACCTGTGCCACATACAACCAGTTAAGGAAGCCAGGCAGGGGATGAGGGGCGGCAAAGCAGGGCTGAACCTGGCTTCTGACCCCAGGGAAGAAGGTCAGTGGTTGCTCTGCTGCCCATGTGAAGATACGAGTAAGCTGGGAATCCACAGAGGCGGCAGTTGAGGGGGGATCACTTCTAATTCTCCCAGGCTCAGAAGATTCACTGGCCAAAATGCTCCCTGGGGACAGAGAGCCCCAGAGAAACACCCCATGGTGATGCTCCTGACACCCCTGCGGCCGGCGAGGTGAGGACCGACCCCCTTACTTGCCTCCTACTCCCCCAGGAGGGCTGACCCTGCCCAGGCTGCACTCACCGAAATGTAGTCCAGCTCATTATAGGAAACGGCCTCCTCCACCATGTACGGCTTCTCTGCTGCCCCTGGCACAGACACAAAGAGCCAAGTGAAGGAGGGCAAAGGACCCCAGCACTGCCCGGGTCGGGGCCGCCGCGCAGCAGCAGCAACGGACCTGTAAACCAAGCCAGGTCCCAGGCAGCACGGAGCTGTGGGGCACATGTCCCAGGGCTTCTTGCGGGACAAAACCTGAGCTCCCTACTGTGACTGCCACTGCTCTGGGGGACACAAGGGAACTGGCAGGAGCTGGCAGTGAAGGTAGTGAGCTATGGTGCCCTATTTATGGACAAGCCATGGATCAAGCAAGCCTCCCTCCCTGCAGCGGAGCACAGAGGCTGTTGGGATGGGATACCTTTCCGGATCAGGTACACATAGCAATCTGTCAGCAGGACATAGATCAGCTGCAGGTTCCCTTCCATGTGCCCGGTGCTCATTCGGATCATCTGTGCGGAGAGAAAAAAAACAATTGGCCCACGGCTGATGCAGGCACAGAGCCGGTCCTTTGCAGATCAGTGGTGACCACCTTACCCTGAACAACTGTTCCTCGTTCTCCCGAAAAACATGGATCATCAGCAAGAGGAGATGGTTGTTATCCACTCTGTGAAGAGAGACAGTACAGGGACATGGAGGTGGGGCTGGGTGAGTCCAGGAAGGGCAGTCCCCCTCCTTATTGAACTTGTCCCTGACTTGGGCACCTGTTGGCCCCCTGAGACCTTCCTTCTCCTCCTGACCCCTTGTGCCTCATCTTCATCCTGGAAAAGGATGGGCTTTGCCCCCCAAACCAACGACAAAGGGAAAAGTGACAGCTTGAGCTCAAGGTTGTTTGGAAGATGCTCTCCCTGCTGAGCAAGACCAGCCTCACCTGAACTCGGAGGGATGCGTCAGCTCCGAAGGGCTGCCCTGCCCTTCTTCCACGCCAGAGTCCTCAGCACTGCTCGGGGAAGGGCTGGGCTGCTCCTTCTTTGGCTCACAGAGAGCCTGGGGGTTGGCAGTTTCTGTCTGGCCAGTTTGGGGTTCATCACTCGCCCCTCCAGACTCCTCTACTGCCCCAACTGCTTCTCCCTCTCTGCTTTCTTCTTCTTCAGGAGCCTCAGGGCTACCAGAAACATGTGGCGGTTGGCCAGGCCCTGGAGAGTCATGGTGGCCACTACCTGGTGCAGCAGCGTTTGGACTCTCAACGGTAAAGCGGTAGAAGTCCATGGGGGCTGAAATCCCCTCACTAAAGTCGCCAGAGGACGATCCATCTGGGGTCTCCCCTGGCGTGCCAGTCCGAAAGGACTGCCCGGGTGGCTCGAGGGGGGCGTTCCAGCCACCGGGGTCCAACTGCCCGTTGAGCCTGTCCACCACCTTGCTCAGCGGCTGCCCCACGCTCTCCATGGACATGTCCTTCATCTCGGGGATGCGTAAAGCCAGCTGGCTGAGGGCAGAGCGCTCACGACCCTCCTCCTGCCCGCTCGGGCTCGGCTCACCAGCCGGGGCAGTGGGACCATCGTCTCTCTGTGGGTCTTCTCTGTCACTCAGCCCGTTCACGCCGCTGTCCCCACTGGCCTGCTGGGTCTCGGGCACTAGAGGTGCAGGGGTGTTCACCAGCTCCTCAGGCTTCGCTTTCTTCTTCTTGCCCGTTTTCTTCTTCTTGGCTAACCTGCATGTGAGAGTCCAATAGAGATGTCACTCATCTGTGCCTGCTTGGACTTTTGCAGTATAGGGAGGGGTCCCACCCTTTCCCAACAGCCTTCCTTTGCAATTTTCCCTGTTGCAGAGAAATCCTTATATCAAGAACATCGCTCAATGTGCGGTCACATAAAGCCCCTGTCTCCATGCCAGCCGTCACAAGAAAAGCAGGGTATGGACACTGTTTCCTACCTATCCAAAAAAGAAGAGAGCCATCGGCTGCTGGACGCAGCATTTTGGGCTTCCTTTGGCTACAAAGGGGATCACAGATGGATGCGGAGCTAAAGCGATGTGGGAGAAATCCCTGTCTGAGAGCAAGATGCTGAGAAGGGAGGTTTCAAGAGGACGTAGGAGTGCTGTGTCCCTGCCTGCCAGAAGAGGGAGATGCAGGCTGAAGCCTGCTCCAGAAGAACGGCACACCAGGATGCTGGCTGTGAAAGTGTTCAGGCCTCCCATGGCACCCGAGCTGCTGCCCGGTCACTCTTGTTTGGGAAGCAAGCACAGTGCTCCCCTTCCTGTGTGTCCGCCAGAGAGCGAGGTGCGATGTAACCCAGCTCCTCTACTCCTCCAAGGAAAAACTGTGCGCAAGAACAAAGCACAGGCCTGCTGGGTTGGTTTTGGGTTGCCCCCATTCCTGGGTGTGAGCAACAGAGCCTTGAGCTCTTTGTCTGGGTTTAAGGGCCCCAAGGGACCCCTAGGGATCTCCTCTGCAAGAGTCAAACACGGGCCAGCAGGTCTGCAGAGGCATCTCCCTCAACAGGTTTAGCCACAGCTCATTGACAAACAAGAGGAAGGATGGGAGAGAAGATCTGAGACCCAGAGTTGCTGCAAACCTGCCACCAGCTGGAGAAAGCTTCAAATAAAAGCTCACAGCTTCCTCTGAGCAATCTGACACAGGCTGTCAGACAAAGGTGTTTATGTCGAGTCAGCCTGTAGCTCTACAGACCCAAGAGGCCAGCTCTGTTGACACCTACAGAGCATCAGTTGGTGTCTGAAGGCATAAAATCACTTTCTCATGATTGTATAAAGGCTACACCACAGATGCTGTCTCCATCGGGCTAGAAGGGGTGCACATCATCAGCCTCTGGTAACAGATGACACTCAGGGGCACGTTTCCAGGCCAGGCAGCTCTGTCCCTACCTGATAACCTCCAGCTCTGTGCAGCTCTCAGACTGGTCCGTTCCTTCAGGGGTGGCTTCTGCCTTCTCCTGGGAAGCTGTGTGCACCGGCGTGGTGTCGGTGGAGGACAGCACGTCGGCCTTCTCCTCGTTGAAGGGGTTGTAACGCTGCGTTGGGCTCTTCACAGAGGCCTTGCTGCCGTTTGCCTCCGAGGCGGTGGAGCGTGGGCAGCTGAGCGTGTCCGTGAGGTCTCCATCTGCAAACACAAGAAGGGAAGAGCGGGATTAACGTCAGCTCGGGCACCTGGATCAAATCAAATTAAGCAAAGCTGTGCACTGGGGGCTCGGGGCACTACATGGCCACCATACTGCTCACAGTGACACCGTCCTGGGCACCGGCAGAGCTCTGTTGGACCAGCTTAGCTTCAGAGATTGCTGCAGGCAGCAGGCTCTTTGCGAGGAGGGACAGAGAGGCCAGCGCGCAACCCAGCATCGCTCTGCGTTTTGCACCCACTGCAATTTAGAGAACGCCTGGAAATAACAGCTTGGTCACCCAGGAGTCAGCAGCTGGATTAAGTAGAGGTAGCATCCTTAGGGAGGAACTTGAGGGGTTTTGGGGCCACGGTGCTCCTTAGCAAGATGGCAGCAAGCTAAAGAGGCTGCTGCCCTGCATTGCTGCTTCTCCCCTGCAACTGGGTCTTAGGAAGATACTCGCTCGGCTAGAACAGCAGAAACTGAGCCAGCCCGCAGAGCGGCGATCCTTTCGGAGCCAGCTGCTTTTCTCTGCTTGCACGAGACACACACTGGAAGTGTGTGGAGGGTGTCACAGCATTCACCGGGGTTTGAGGAGGGCAGGCTGCACAGGCAGGTCATAGCACAACCGGCTTGGCCCATGTTAGTCTTCAGAGGGAAAAGGAGCAGTGGAGAAGGGCTACAGGAGTCATGCTCGGCGTTAACCGTCCACAAAGTCACGGTTAAAAGAAGGTTACCCATGCCCTTCTCTTCTCCAGCACCCTTCATTTCCAAAGCCAGCTAGAAACCTCTTGCTAGGCAGGGAGACCCCTTCTGAAGGAAACCACAGCCCTGGCAGACTGATTCGGGGGCGTAGGTTTTGAGTAGGAAAATGAAACCTCTTATATAAAAATCTAATAAAGGCTGTTTTGTGACAGCCAATTTCAAAACGCTGCTTTGTTCCTGTGGAAACGCCTGCCCCGCAGCGTGGAGGGTGTGAACTCTGTGAAGGGAGGTAAATTGGGTAAATTTTTAATATCTACATTAAAGGGAAAAAAAAAATTAAAAGTTATTTCAGCCCCAGGCTTCTAGCCTGTATCACCAAAACGAATGTCACTTCTTTTGCCTAAACCTTGAGGGTTCTGTTGAGACAAAACAATCTTTGTCCAAACTACAGAATTTTACCCCAAATGCGTTTGCTGAAAACGGGGAACTGCCTCAACTTTCTTAACCTCTTGCTCTGTGTACAAACAGCAAGGAATGCATCAGTAAGCTAACCTGGCGGGGTTGCGATGAAACATTTGCTACGGCCGAGGTTTGCTCAGCACACCGTATCACACTGGATCACACTGGCACCACTTTGCAACCGGGACCTGCACACAGGAGCCATGCACACCTCCGAAAGCCGGGGGGATCTGCCCCCAGCATCCCTTGGCTTCTCCCAGCCTGCGCCCAACATCCACCGGTTATGTTGCTCGCTGGGTGTTGGGTTTGGAAACACGGTTTGTACCCTCTAAGTGTATGCTCAAGCTTCAGGGACACATTAAACCATCTCTGTGAGCATCTCTGTGCATAGGGTTAAGAAAGAAGATGAGGGAGTGTGTTAGAGCCCAAGAGCCATCCGCATGGAATTCAGGCAGAATTTCCCCAAATATTCAGGTGGTACCGGCCAAGGCAATTCTGACCCAAGGCTCCATCCAGCTTTTAGCTGCAAAGGACAGAGCGTGGGAGTATTTCCTCCAGGGGTAAAGCAGAGAGGTCTCCTACTCCCATGACATCCATGTGGAGGAAGGAGAACGAGTTCCTATAAAAGGGGCATCTGCTCTTGACAGTAAAGGCCAGACACAACTGGCAAGTTGTTTTTAAAAGTGGTAAAAAAAAAAAAAAAGAAAAAAAAAAGTGTAGTGACCCAAACTGAGCACAGCGCTGTGCTGGATGTTGTGGCTTCAAGAGAGATCTTTTGATACAGGAGAGCAGGATCCAAGGAAAACAAAACCTAAATTAATCCCTGCAAAAGGCCCAAAATTAAAGAAAGCAGAATTAATTCAGCTGTTTTTCCGGGCTTTCAGGAAATCAATGAAGGTGGATCAGTTTTTCAGTCAGCACCCTGCATGCTTTACCCCAAAGAGGAAATCTACGGTGTAAGGTCAGCTGGCATGGTCATGCTCATTTTGGACGGCCACTGATCCCTGCCTGCCAGCTTCGCACAGGGGAGATTTTGCAGCTTTTCTTTGGTAACCTGGTATAAAGGCTCCTTTATCAACACAGGCCGTTAACGTATTGAGCAGCCACAGAACTGCACTTGAAGCTCCAGCCTCGCCAAGCGCTGGGGCAGACACATCTAGAAGACATGGAGGCATCATCAGAGGCAGGAAAACAACCCTCTGCTCCGGGATATATAGCCAGGTGAGCGTGCCTGCATACGCCAGGAGTCGGGGAAAGCTTTGTATGTGGTCTTACAGATGAGACACACAACCTCCCACCTTGGGGGATCTTTTCCGCTCCTTTCTGCCTCTACCGAATTCCATCAAGATGTGGTTGCTTGTTAAAGAAATGAACCGGGGAGCATGCAGCAAGCTTCAGGTGGCAGCAATGCAGAGAGAAAACCAAAATGTTGTAACAGATGAGTATGTCCCACCTTCCCAGTCTCTGCTGGGCATGGTCTGCATTGCTGGAAAGACATCTCCAAAATCATAATCTACAAAAACGAGGGATAAAACTCAGGATTAGAAATACAAGTAGTGGGGAGGGAGGGGGGACGGGGGAGAGTACGAAGGGGATTTGGGGAGGGAGATGGGAAAGGAGAGAAACAAAACAATTTTGCACCGGTATCTGAAACGCATGAGAAAACAGTTAGGGAACATGGATGCAAATGGAAACCAGCTGCACTAAGAGTGGTTCCTGCTGGATGTTTGTGTTATGGGAGCTACAACGGGTCCAGCGAAGGATGAAGGCCCCATTATGCAAGCTGCTGGGAAGTTAAAACAGAAAAACGGTTGGTGTCATCCAGGGCTTCTGTAGCTAACCAGGGATCCCCTCTGGGAAGCAATTTAATCACTCCATGCCTCAGTTTCCCCACTTCACACTTACCTCCCATAGATACTGTGATGTTTGACTCATTAATGTTTGCAAAGCCAGGGGTCTGATTAAAGGGAAAAACTTGTCCTCTGATCCTAAAAACCCCAGCTCCACCTATACTCCCAGGGTAGCAAGGTGCTCCTGTTGAAATGACGAGCAGTGAAATAGTTATTGAAGTTAAATTCCTCCATGCCAGAGGAACAGTGGCAATGCCCGCTCTCCAGGGCTGCAACACCTCCAGCGTCCTGGTCCTGCAACAGGGGATGGCATTTCTACACCAGCACCAAACCCCTCTATACATGGGGAAACTGAGACACAGATCACAGCCGCTGCCCAGACACAACAGAATAGCTTGTGACGATGCCAAAACCAAAATCTAGCTCCAAAAATCTCCTGGATCTTTACTCCCAACCCCTTTTCTCTTGAGCATTAAGCTTCCATCCACCACACGGGCTGGAGAGCGTGGCCAAACCCAAGTGATACCCCTTGCCCAGTTAATAGGGACAGGCAGGAGATGCGCTGGCACCATGACATGTTCTGCTGAGGGAGGAACAGGAATACAAGCCCATGGGGTGCAGCATGCACCCAAACAGCTGCTTATGCCAAACCTCTGGGGACAGTGAAGCTTCTTTCTGTGACTTTTATTGCTAGGCTCCTTGTGCTGCCTCCAACTTACCTGGCATGCTGGAGGTTTGGCATAAGCAAGTTCCCAAAAATCAAACCCTTTCACTCTTACAGCATGAGCACAGATGCTGCAGGTGAGCCCAAAGCAGTGCTGTGCTTCAAAGCCCTTTGCTGAAACGACGCTAACACCCATCCCGCGCTGTTCCTTCTCAGCACCTTTAATGTCTGCAGTTTCTGTCTTGCACGTAAGACAACTGGCAGACCCTTGTCTCAGAGGAAACCCATCTGTATGCGGACTCAGTCCTGAATTCACTGCATCCAATTAACAGCACACATCACTCCATCTACTCCAGAATCCCCTGATCTTGCTTTGTTCAAGCTGACATCAAGAAAGGAACAGGGCCAACGTATTTTGGATTAGGAACAGCAGCAGCAGCAGAGCTGGTCCTTCATGTGAACATGCTTCCTGCAGAGTAAGAGCTTGCTGTTCCAGCCTGAAGCAGGTTAAGGAGACAGGCAAAAGGTACGTGTCTTCTCAGCTCATCAGGAACGCCGCCCAGCCCTCTCTGATAGGGATAAGGGGGTGAGTATGACAACTTATCAGGCTGCTCAAGTTAAGATGCATAAAGAGGAAAAAACCAGCACCTCTGAGACCCCTGGCTGCCTTCCCCTCAGACGGCAGACATGGAGAAAAGACTCTGGAAACTATTCCCCACCACCTCCAGCGTATTTGGGTCTCTGGACTGCAAAATAAGCAGTTAAAAAAGGTCCTCTGTAGCCCTGCATACCTGCTCTGAACTGGAAGCCATGTTCAGATACGGACACGATTTTCACTCCATGGGGAGATTTCTCCAGTTCTTGCTAAAACACACCCCCCAGGATGGAAACGTGGCCTGAGGTGACTATCATGGGAAGTCCTTCTCTCCTGGTCCGAGGCAAAGGGCCTGTCCACAGCTTAAGTCCCAGCACCTCCCAAGGCAAGATGGGAGAGACTCACAGCCTAACTGCTGGGTCTCTCGCTTTGGTCTCTTCCAGCCCATCATTTACTACCTCATTCAGCTCCTCATCTGGTGCAGCAGCTCAGCCGAAGGAGGTGTGGGAGCACACAGCCCTGACTGCACCCGTTGCCAAAAAAACACTGACCTTCACTGGATGGAGCAATGGCGCTGTCATCCCATTCCAGGTTGGTGGAAGTGACCGAGTTGAAGGAGTTGAGGGACAGGCTGTCCGAGCCATGCACGGAACTGGGCAGGCGGTCCTCAAAGTCTAGCAGGTACTGAGGTTTGTAGTAATCTGGCATGTATGGGGCCAGATCCAGGTAAGGAGCATCCTGCAGAGCAGAGAGCCTGGGGTGAGTCAGGCTCTGAGTCACCACACAGTTATCAGCACACTTGAAATGATGGAGCTGTCCTTGAATGTCCTCTGACTGTCCATTTCTGCTGCCTTTCAGAGGAAACCCAACAGCTCCACTGCGACACCAAGGGTTAGCCAGTGGCTTTGTGTTTACCTGGAGGGACGCCAGCATTTCATACTGCGCTTGCAGAGCTCAATTCCTTTATCCTCATCAATGTGCCCTGCAGCTGGCTTCCCCGCACCTGCCTCGTTCCTCTTCTGAACAGTACAGAGGAATAACTGAGCTGGATCTCCAAAGACGCCAGCCTAGAACATTTCCTAAAAGTGGCAGCTTCATGTTTTCAGCTGAAGGCCAACAAGAAGGTACACCCTGGACCAAGCGGTGACACCCAGGACTCCCCCTGCACCACATACCCACCCTCCCAGAGTCAAGACAAACAGATAAAACACTCACCAGATCCAAGTCAAAGCGGATGAACTCCAGCCCGGACACCAGCGTTAAGAACAAGGTCAGATGATCATGACTGCAAACCAGGGCGTTCCTGCAGCATGGGTAAAACAGAAGAGCTTTAGAGACGAAAGAGAAGAAATAGCTACAAACACCCTTCTGTTTTCTTGGTGGCCTGTCTCTGAGCTGCTGCATAAACAGCCTCAGAGCTGTAAGCCAGTTTTCCCCTTCCCAAGAGCAATGGCAGAGTTAAGGGCAGATGTGTGTGGCTCAGAGCAGTTGGGCATCCACCACGTGCTGTCCCCAAACCAAGCTACAGCCACATTTCCAGGCATCCACCAGAGCTGAGTCCCTGGACAAGAGCTCAACAGCTTCTTGGAAAACATGGAAGAATATAAAGGGTAAGGGTACATCTGGGTCTGGGAGTAAAAGCAGTAACTAGGAGAGATGCTTGCAAGCCCTCTTATATAGGACAGTGTGCCCACATCTGGGACCTTTAAAATTAATCATGCAAAACCTCTGCAAAACCCATAAGGAAAGTTCAGACCCTGATCAACTGTTCCCCACTGGCAAATTAGGGCTTGCTTCTGACAAGAAGGGATGCCAATCAGTGCCCAAATGAGAACAAGCTGGGACACTCACTTGACATAGTACTTGTGCAGCAGGCTTAGGTTCTCCTGGAACAGCCTCAAATAGCTCTCCAACGAGTTTTCATTGAGGGCTAGGTACAGCCATGCCCGACCTGAAAAGAAAGCAGCAGAGAGATTTATCTGTGGGGCAACGGCTGAGAAGCAAAGCAAGCCTGGAAATAATCACAAATCAGTTAAAACACATCAGATGGTTCATTCATATTTGTGTCATTTCAGGGGAGCAACTGACCGTTGGGGAAATCTGTGGGGAAAAATATCAGCAGAAGATGAAGGAGCAGATTGGTGATTCGAAGTGGGAATAAGAGACTGAATGGTAGCTGGTTGAGAAGCAGAGACACAACTGTGTCTCTCCAGCGAGAAGGGAGCCCTGCTGGCATTCCCAGCAGGGATCAGGAGACAGGAGAGACGGAGGGAGAATCGCTCTAAATCAGCGCAAGTGCAATTTGAGATATTACACAAATTCTGGTGCAGAGAGAGGTGATGGTGGAGCCTGCGCTCAGCTCCGCTCTCACCAGTATGGGGCTTGGTAGATGAAGGGTGTTGGAATAATCAGGCAGAGAGGTCTCTGGGCACCGTCCTGTGTCAAAAGCGGCCTCGATGGTCCCAAACATCCACTACAGGCAACCCGCAGCAGGGAAGAAGTAGCATCGGGCAAACGACAGCTACAGCGAGATGTTCTGGGGCAAGAGAGGTGATGCCTCTGCCATCTGCCAGAAACCCTTCCTGAGAGCACAGCCCAGCAGATCACTTTGATTTCACGGCAGCAGAAGCAGAGCTAGGTCTCTGACCCAACACCCAATCCTGAGACACGGTGCAATTATTTCTAGAGTCGTCATGAGGTTACAGCAGGACTCCCACCTCCTTGGCCTGAGCAAAGCAACCCGGACCCAGCGGAGAGCTGCCTGCTGGCTCTCTCAATCTACCTGTAGTGCCAGCCCTCGAACACGCAGCCAGCACAACCCGCCTGGGCCTCCTGCCAGATGTCCCCAAACCAAGGTTTGCCCTCAGAGCCAAGGCAGTGTCTGTGAATACTCACTGCGTCCCAGGTTGGTGGCCACATGTTGAAGCACTTCTATCTGTTTGATGGCTTCCCGGCGGGTGAAGTGAACGACCAGCACCCAGTAGCCCGAGGAAAGGTCTTGCAGGCTGGAAGAAGAAAGAAGCCGAGAGGAAGGTTAAACAAGGGCTTTGTTATCTCCATCCCAGTTACTGCCTAGATGGCTTCCCCGTGCTGAAGCTACGTGCTAGGCAAAGCACAGCGAAAAGCATCCCAGCAGCCCAGAGGCAGGCTCCACACTTACCCATAGAGCAGAGCATGGTCCAGATGTTCGCAGAGCCGCTGCAGGACCTTGTCATGGTTTCTGATGGCTGGCGTCTCATCTTCACAGGCAGCAAAGTAGCTCTGCAGCTGCAAAAAGAAGAGGTGGGATGGGTGAAACACCCTCCTACAGCCCACTGAGGAGGCAGATGGAGATGCCAACACGCTCACAGCCAGCATTAAAAAGCGTTTTTTAATCTCTCAGCTTGCTAAACCTTTGTTTAAGTTACTTACAGGGTGTAACAATTGGTTTTAAGAGTATCCTAAAGGTGGTAACTCATAGGGAGAACCCCATTCACAAAGATCCCTGCACTTTTCAGAGCGTGGCTGCAGCTGCACACCAGCTTTCCTGTTTGCTGAGCAGGCGGGCTGAGCTGCACAGCCTCCTCCTTTAAAGCTAACACTACAGCGGGGTTTTGGTGGTTCCTCTGCAGCAGGGCAGCCATCGCAAAGCACTTCAGAACATAAATAAACCAGGGCTCTGCGCTCTGTTCCTGGCTCTGCCATGGACAAGTCCCCTCCTTGGTCTCAGGGTCTTGCCATGGGAAACCCTGGTTGAGGAGAGATGTTGCTTCCAGGTGTAAAAGATGCCTTGAGTCCAGGAGCCTCATTCTTGCAGCACATGTGTGCTGGGCTAAATCTGTGCGAAATCTTAGCACAGTTTCAGCATCCCGGGAAGAGAACAGAGGTTTTCTTGTTACAGGCGGCTCGAGTGACCGTCGTGATGCTGGGTATTGATGCCAGGCAGCTGAGAGCTGCCCCAGACTTTCAAACACAGGCTGGTACAGATTGCCTGGCTGCACAGCAGCGGGGACTCGGAGGGTGCAGAGGGCAGCACAGATACAGGATGGAGGCACGTGCATATGGGACAAAGGCAGCTCAATTAATACCGAGTGGTTTGCCTCTGCTGGGGCGAGGCTACATCACTATGAGGACACATCACATCACATAGCTGCCGCTCTCTCAGAAGTCAGGACAGCTTGACTCATCCTCAGTTAACCCGTTCACAGCTGCAAAGTTAGCTCCAAAGTCAGCACTGGCCCCGAGCTCTGCTGACAACAGCCCTCAGAGGCTCGGCACAGCGTAAATTGCTCTTCTGCTTCTGCAAAACCTGCTAGAAATCCTAGAAATCCCCTTACACCCAAATCCTATATTCCTTCCCAGCTGACCCACCAGCCTCCTCCTGCCCCTGGAGCTTACAGATCTATTTAGGTCCCGTCTCACACATACTTGGCGTTCAGGAAGGGAGATTACTCACCCAGGATGTAATCTTAGCTGTATATGCCATGTTTGTTTGCTCTGGCTAGTGACAAGCGAGCACAACATATCACCTGAATGTACATTATTTTGGTGACCCGATACGTCTTTGCCAAACCTCGGCAGTTAGATGGTAGCTTTAAAAACCAAAAACTTTATGGCGTTGTACTTGTCGAGTCTGGCCTGTCCCCAGAAACTGGTTCCCCCTCCTAAATTATTACTCAAGCCAGAGAAGCTCCTTTAGAAACATCATTCAGTCTCAATGTAAAAGTTATCAATGACACAGAGAACACCTCACAGCACCTGGGGAACTGTTCCCAACAACCCTCTTAAAAACATGAATATATGTAGCTCCAACACCCTCCTAGCTTGAAGACCATGACTCTCTCTGGAGCTCTTAGGTAAGACGGGAGAGCCAGGCCTGTTCCTGCACGGAGCAGGTCCCAGCCCTTATGTGGGAAAGAACTGATAAGCCAGAATAATCCAGCCAAATTCCCTCGTCCGATCGCACAGCGCAGTTCAGCTCATCCCTGTCCCATCTAGTCCAGAAGGTAAATCCCCTAGGGAAGGAAATACGCAATAACGTTCTGTTTGCAGAGCCACCCGTGGGTGCTCCGGCAATGCACAGACTTTTTCACAACACCCAGGTGAGACCTGAAGCATTTCAGCTCAGCAGCTCTTACCCATTTTTGGGAGGAAGCTGTCCCAGAAGATTTACACTATTAATAGGCAGCCCAGACCCAAACAGGGAGAAGAATGCCCTAAAATCCCACTATTCAAGAATTATTTCAGGAGCTGCCTGCAGCCAGTGTTTAATGCGCATTCCTGCAGCGAGGACACCAGAGGAAGAAACAAAGTCAGAATTTAGAGCCGTATCCCTCTGGCAGTGGACAGATGGGAGCCATGGGGTATGTTCTCCAAGAGCTGTCCAGAGATCACTAAAATATCCCATTTCGGGGGAAACTGAGGCAGGAAGCAAAGCCCTTGCCATATGGGATGTGAGCCAGGATTTGAAGGCAGAAATTCGCAGCTTGTCCCAACCAGGCTGTTGCCTCTGCAGAGAGCTGGGGTACCCTCAGAGGAGGGTTCCTGTCCTGGATGTTTCGGCAGGCTCTGTGCTCCCTTGAGGAAATGCATCTGTGGGAGACAGCTAGGGGAAAACAAAAATAACCAGGTCCTACATTAGCTTACCACTAAAAACAAGGAGCCACTCAGCCAGCTCTGCACACACAGCTCGGGGAGGTCGTCTTGGAGGGAACTTGGAGCTTGTCTGTGCCACCAACTGGAGGAACTCCCCATGACAGAGAGACTCCATCTTGGTCAGCAAAAGAGATGAGCAAATAGAAGCATTTCCTCTTTTTTTTTTCCTTCCTTCTCCAAAAATAACTTAGATCTTTGTCCTTCCTAAGGCCAGTTCATAGCTCCCAACCTTCTCTGTTGCTACATGGACACTGACCTGCTCCCATCATTGGAGGGTGCAAACCATTAGCAAATGGTGGTGGTTGTCTCATCTCAACATCTTCGAACATCAAGAAGCACCCGGGAAATTTCTGAAAACCAGACTTCTCTTCCCTAGAAAAGCCAAATCTTCCCCCTATGAAGGGATCTCGGTTTTGAAGGGCTCGTTCTGCATTATATTAAAGGTTGGTGTTACTTTTAGCTGCTCTGCAAGGAGCACGTAGCCTCCTGCCCTGCACAAACCAGCTACCCCTGCACTGCACTCCCTTCCCAGGGAGGCTGCTGGAAAACCCACCCCTATAGCGATGTCCAGAGCAAACCTACCCCAAAAGGCTCAAGTCTGCCCCTCTGCAACATCAGGAGCCAGGGGTTGAGCTGGCCTGACTGTGCTTTGCTCAGAGTCATGGGGTCACGCCAGCCCTGTGCACGTGGGACCCTGCGAGCCAGAAACGTGCACTCAGCAGTTTCAGATTTGGATTCGGGTACCCTGAGTCATGACATTTTAGGATGTGTTGGTCACAGGGAAGTGCACCAAGGGCTCGCTCCTACTTGCGGGCACAAAGATGTGCTGCCATGTTCCCCGGGTGGTGCTGCGTCAAGGGACGGTGCCGTTTCCAGCATCCCTCCAAAATGAACAGAGCCAGCGGCTTACAGCCCTGAGCAAAGGACGTGCATGGCTTGCCAGAGCACAAGCCCCAAAAAGAGATTGGCAGGAGAGACCGGGCGAATCCTCACTGAGCTACCGCATTTCCAAGGAGGAAACAAGACAGAACAAGCCCCAGGATCTCCTGGGTGGAGTCATCCCTACAGCAAGGGTGGTGAAAGGCTGCAACTTGCAAAAGCTGATGGGGAGACATTTTCAGCTTGGGAAGAAGGGTGAAGACACACATGGAGGAAAGGTACAGTGTAATAGCTTTCCCAGTTGAGAAACAAAATCCAGTCGCATCATTTCCCAAAGGCCTGCTGGCCTGCTCCAAGATCCACTTTGCTGGTGCAGAGGCACAGACCATGGGCGGTCCCAGCATCTGACCCTGATCGTGCACAGCACAGGCAGGAGTGATGTGGCACTGCCCTGAAAAAATGGCATTTATATGGAGCATTTACTTCTCTCCTCTAAATCGCTATAAAACACAAATGAATAATTTGAAACCAACCTCTCCCTAATCACGGTGTGGCAGACAGACCTGTTTGGGAGGTGGTGACCAAACTTTATGAAGCATCCACAAAGCAGCTCCCTGCCTTACCTGGGCAGCGAGCTGGGGAAAATCAAGGAGGCAAGCAATAAGGATAAAAAGCATTAACCAAAAATTACATTGGTCATCCCTTAGTTTTCCAGAGAGATGCTCTTCCCCTGATCTCCTCTGCGCTCCAAAACCAGAAGGAAAGGTTGAAGGCTGGCTCGGATGGAGGACTCCTGAGGCAAGCCCTGACCCAGGGCTATTTATAGACATTCCTGTGGCCAAAATAAGCGTCACTGGCATGCAGAAGGCATCCCCGCCACTCACGGAGACCACTCTGCAGCCCCAACTGAGTCTGAGCGCCGGTGTTGCGACAGCGTGGGACAAAACCTGCTTCGGTGAACTGGTTACAAAAGCCCGAACACTTGAGGCTGGCGAGTTAAACACACTTGAGAAGAAAGCAGAGCAGAAGGGCGTTTGTCCAAAGGGGACAGAGAGCTGGTTTGCTCCGAGGGGAACACAGGGTTTGCGCTCCTAGCAATCACACCTCGTCCCCATTGAGGAGAAGGTGGATTTAACTGCTGTTTATCAACCATGAGTTGATTTTTTCTTTGCAGCAATACACCACACCTGACTCTGGCGTGCACGAGAAAGGATATTCCTTGCACAATTTTATAGCCTACTAATTGCACCCATTCTCAATGAGCATGAAGCTCTCCAGGCCTATTTGCAGAGGTCCTGTGTTGCAAGAGATGCCAAAAAACAACCAGGCAGCCACACTGTGAAGTCCATTCTCCAAATCTTGTGGCTCTCCTTTGAAATCCCTCCAGTATTTCTACAACCTTATTGAAATATTGAAATACAGCCTCCTGACCTGTTCACGGCTGGCCACAACCCAACCGAGTCTCCATTTCCCCTCCATAAATCTGGCCTGCAGATGTTTCACTAGCAGCTTTCCAACCCAAGTTCATTTTCCTTGTTCTGCTTGGTAATTCCCTGGCAGGACAAACATGGTGAAAGAAAAGCCAACAGCCCAGTCGGGCACCTTTGCATTCCTCCGGCTCCCTAACCACAGCGCTCACTGCTTGGGAAAGGTGAGAGGCGCTTCGAAACCCATTTTCCCACCCACAGCACACAGATTGGCGAGAGGTTTTCCCCAGCTGCAGGAATGCAAACAAAAGCAGTACCAGAAAGCAGCATGCGGACAGCCAAAACATAATAGAAACTGCAGCAGCCTTTTTTCTGACTCAATTCCTGTCCTCTCACCATCTTCCCCAGTGGCTGGAAAGACACCTTCTCCAAACTATCAAGGAGGTGGTTTTCTTGGAGGGCAGTATTTCACGAGCAGCTGGAGGTACAAACCCTTTGCTAGACCCAAAACCCTTCCCAAGCCTCCTCCCAGCACCTGCTTTTCCACCACGCTGCATGACTGGACAAGGATAGTGGCATGTTACCTACCGGACTGCACAGCCAGAATAGCCCTCTGCAGCAAGGGCAAATCCTTATGGCTTCCTGTCAATGCAGCTTGCAAAGCTGTCTAATGACATGATTAAAAAAATGCTGATTAAGAAGCCAGCTCTGGGTCTTGGCACTTAGTCTGGGGCTGCACCCAGAGCTGAGCAACTTCAAGAGCAAGCCTGGAGCTCCAGGGAGCACCAAAAAAAGGTGGCAGGTGACTGACCTTGTCCCAAGCAAGCAATGGCAGCTCAACCACAAGGGAAGAGGCAATGGGAAGGGACAGAACAGACACATAAGAACCGTCACTCTCATACCTGCTCAGGGGAGTAAAGACATTCAATGGCACAGGGATAAAGAGGAGGCTGAACTACTCCTCCTGGAAAACCCCTAGTCTTCCATAACACCCATAAAAGCAGGCTGAATTTCAAGGCAGGGGTGTTATACTCTCTCGTACACTTGTATAACACAAAGCCCTAAAACTTCAGCTCTAGCAGGAGGTTTTGGAGGTTGCACACAAGATCTGACTCAACATTTCTTACAACAAGCTTCCAAACCAGAACCAGCCTCAGCGCTCAGCTTCCCATCCCGGACTCGGCACACCTTGCCTGGGTCCTGTGGCTTTCCCGATGAAATACATCGGCATGCTCAGAGTATCAGATGTTGAAGGCACCATGAGTGATGTTGGAGCAGCCTGGAGAGAAAGAGAGCATGTTCATGTCGTGCAGAGACAGAAGCCTGAAACAGGTGAAGCGGAAACTCACAGCAAAGATGCTCCGTGCCTGGAAATGCAGAGCTTTGAAGCATTTGCAACCCAGCGCCAGCAAAGCTGCCACCTCCTGGGACACATACACTCGTCAGTTCCTACATCCCCAAGGCTTTTCCAGGGCTTTCCTTCATTATTTCTGAGCAGCAAACCTTGCAGCAGGCTGGACCTGTGCATGGCTCAGCCAAGGACAGGATTTCTTCCAGTGGTGACACCTTGCAAGTCGCAGGGAACATCCTATTCCTCTGTCATGGTAAGCAGAGCGCATGGAGCAGGGGACAGGCACAGAGCTGGCTGCTTGTGGAACAGGATCACTGCGCTCACTGAAGGCAGACGGAAAGGTCACATGCTCGGCACAACAGAAAAATCAGATTTCATGGGAAGGAAAATACAAGTCTCGTTGGTAAACACACCAAAACAAGCAAGCGCAGCGTGCTTGTGTCCTGCAAGTCCTGGTAATGGTGCTGTTCTTCCAGATAGCTGCTGCTTACTCACACACCGGCTTTGAATCTCTCCCTGTCGATCAAGTCTCTGGCTCACAGTTTCTCCTCTTGGACCAGGACATCAGAAGTGGGGAAAGCTGAAATCGCTCAACAGCCGCTGACGTTGTGCAATTGGAGGCAGAGGCTCAGGGGCATTGCTTCAGCTGCTCATACAAAACCCACTGCTGTAATTCATCCTCCTAAACCAACTGCTCTCCCAGAAAAATGCTTTGTATTAGTAATAGGAGAACAAATGTGGTTTTTTTTCTCCCCAGAAGGCTATCACAGCCTTGTCCACCAGCAGATCCAGAGCTGGTTTTGAGAAACACCTCCTCTGGGTATAAAGAGACAACAGCGGTTTAAGGTACCCACAGAATCCAATGCCCTTGCAACTGCAGATGATGAACCTCGTATCATCACTAGGCCTGTGTTGGGATGCAGCATCAGGAGTTCCAAAAGAGATCAACCTTGAAATACTCAAGTAAGGCTGCAGTCTCAGCAGAACCACAGCAAATGGCTTTGTTCACTTGTCAAACAGTGGCAAAGCCCTTAGAGGACCACCAAAATATGCAGCGTTGGAGCTGGAAGCATTCGCAGATTTCTTAAAGCACCTGAGTGACCCTTGTGTCTTCATGGCCGACTTATGAGCTCCATGAGATTGCTGCTAGCTTTGGCCGTGGGCTTCTGGCGGTCTGGCAAACCTGGTACACGTGGTGAAGGAGCATGCCAGGACTGCCAAGGGGAGCAGCGTGCACGTACCATATCGATCCCTGCAGCTTGCTCCCCACAGCAACAGAGGATGTGGCCTGAAGCAAACATGAGTGAGAGGAAATACCCTAGCAGAGATAAAAACTCCTGTGGTCTTAGAGCAAGCGAGGTGCCCCTCAACGGGAAGCAGAAGGCAAGTCGCTATCTGGCTATTTTCACACCTCCAGAATTGCTACCTCTGCATCATGGCAGCTGGGCTAAATAAATCCACCCAACTGGAGATGAGCATGTTCCCTACCTGATTTGAGGAGGGGTGCTCCACTCCAGTGCTACTTGCTCCTCTCCAGGACATGGGGACACTAAGCCCACCCCCAAATCTACCCTCCCTCACGGTGTAGGAGAGGCAGAGATGCTGCAAGGCAGAGCTCAGGGAGCCTGGGGCACTGCAAAGACATTTCACTGGTACAGGCCTGAAAATCTGATCTGGAGACACGCAGAAAAGGCACAGCATTAATTCACTGTGGGGGAAGGGGAAACCTTCCCAAAGTCATGCATAAACGGAGCAGAGCCAGAGCTTTTGGCAAGAACTCCTGCAACATCGGCAAAAAACATTGCTCCACCTGATTGACATGCACCTGATTGATCAGCTGCTCTAGAGTTCATGGGAAAGCGCATCCTTCAAAGCCAGTAGGAAAGCCTGAAAAACAGAGAAGAGCCCTAAAATCTTGGATTCTGATCTCTTTTCTGATTTTAAGTTTGCTCCTGGAATTGCCAACAACGAGCATTGTATAAGGACTTTGCATTTTCGCCACCTAATCACAAGCAGGACAGCAATAAATCTCTCCTTAACCCACTGCCGTGTCCAGGAGGGCATGGAAATCCAATAAGAGAATACAAAACATCTATGCTACCAGCTTCGGCATGGACCAAGTCACTTTGCTCTTAGCTACCAGAAGATGGTTGGCCATGGACGGATGCAAAGCTGTTGGCATTTCTAGTGTGCTTATCATGGCAAGAGTTCAGCTGGGAGGTACTAGGAGGCAGCTCTCATCCCACTGCTGCCACGCACAGTAATCTCTCCTAGAAGCAAGCACTTGAGTGAAGAAGGGTCTGCACCCCACTGGGAGAGGATGCACAGAAAGCGGTGAATGCACAGAGCCATAACATGCCTATCCCCAGCCTTCTGCCTCAATAAAGCCCTAATTCTTTAAAAAAAAAAAAAAAGAAAAAAGAAAAAAAGGGTCAGGCATCAATTTGCACAGTACTTTGTGCTGGAGCACAGCCCTCTTAGCAGAACGAAGGGTGAGGGAGCACTGGATGGGAAAGGGGAAAAGAAATGGTCACAAGACAGAAGAAACGAGCTCCACAGCATCACATTGTCCATGTAATCAGAGCAGAAAGCATTGCCCTCTGAATTAATTTGTATCTCCCAGGGAGGACAGAAAGAACAAGCTGTAGATGGGAAATTAACACCATGCTCATAATTCCCTTGGATGTGTGCTGGAATTGAAGCAGGGACCCAACTCGCTACTGCTGAGCTCTCCTAACCTCTCCTGAAGCCACCAAGAGCAGCAGTCTCTTGACATCTCTCCAGCTGCAGGGGACAATTTATTGGGTGTCTAAATTAGATGTTCTCTCTCTCTCTCTGTAGTCGAGGCCTGGTCTCACACCTCTGCAGTCAATGGCAAAGCTACCGCTGATCTCTGAGATACAGGTGAAGTACGTGAACGATCCAGATCTGGCACTTAGGTATCACACCAGTTTGTAATTACCCTCTCCAAGCAGGTTTGCAGCCCTACCTTTTCTAGCTGTGCTTTTTCCCTCATATATTTCTAGGAAAATAAGAGAGAAACAGTTCTGTTCACTGGGGCTTGAGGGATTCACTTGGAATTGAAGCATTTTGCTGTTGATTTGTACAGGATTTACTCACTGCCTGTGCTGACCTCCCACTCCTGAAATTCAGAAGCACCCTAGAGAAACTGAAGTCACAGCCGGTTGAAGTCATAGCCACAGGTCTCCGTGGCACAAACCCTGCCCAAGGCTGTGCTGCTACTCGTTGCCTTCCCCATCTGAAGTAGAGGGAAGCTGACAGGCATCTGGATGGTTTTCCCTGGGCCACTTGGTGAAAATAAGGTATTTTTGCTGCTGCTGCTGCTGCTCAAAGCCTGACATCGTAACCAGGTACCTCAACCTTCAGTGGTGGTTTATCCCAGTTTACCCAGTCTTGAGGTGGGGTTTAGTCCTGGCTGTCTTCTAAAATAACATCTGGCTTGCAGTCCCAGACTGCTTAGAGTCCACAAACTCATCTTTGAGTCTGAATCTTAGAAAACAAAACCTATCATCATCTGGCCAAAGTGGTGTGGCGAGGTGTGCACATCACCACAGACACATCCAAACCCTCCGCTCCACAACTCAAACCTGCAGCAATGGTGAGAGTAAGGAGCGAGCAACCTACACAGCTAGGAAGCTTTTGAAATCAGAGGCGAGATACTTGGAAAACTCCTCCACACCCCATGACACAATCCCAGCAACGAGGAGTTACTCAAGATGGACCCAGAGGTAGGGAGAGGAGGATGAACAACAGCAGGATTTCCCAGCGCGCAGCCAGGGTGTGGGAAGGGTGTACCTGCTCCTCCCTTAGCCTACTACCTTACTCTTCCCACTAACACAGAGAAAAAGAGAAATATCAGGGACTTGAGGGCTGAAGTCAGACAGGGAAGCGTTGGGAAAAATTAGTGGCTCCATAGCTGAAGGGGAGCGATGTCCCTGAGGAAGGAGAACTGCATCCCAGGGGTAAAAAGCAGGTGCGTGCCAGCGCTGGACTTTCGCCATGTGGTTGAGTTTGGTTTCACTGGGAAGGTATAGATAAGTCTGTCAGCCTGAAGCCTCATGTAGGTTCCTACATCTCCCTGAGCTTTCTTGCTCTGAACTGAACAGGAAAGCAAAAGCATTGAAAAAAACCCCAAATCCCTCTTCGCCATTGGACCAAAACATGAGTTGGCAGAGACTGAGGCAGTTCTAGGCAGAGGTGTGTTGGCAGAGCTGTAGTGATGAGGAGTCCTATTCAAGTACAATAATAATTAAAATAACCACCATGTTGATTTTATAGCATTTCCAACAGGGATCCCCGAGGATTTTCTGATTGCAAATAAACTATGTCCAACGAATCCTGTGTAGGAAGTAGTATATCCTTATACATATGGGGAAACTGAGGCAGTAGCGCTGCAGAGCATCGTAACAGTGCTTGGTGCAGGCCGAACATCCACTGATTTCCAGATAGATAAAAGCTTATCCTTCATTTTTAGAGGACAGAAAGGTGAGAGACCAGAGGACAGGGTCACCCATGGAAGAAAAGAGAAAGGCTGGGAGAGGTTTGCACATCCATCCTACATCCCAGAGGCAATGTCAGGCCATCCCTTCCTTAACAGTGCCGGGAGTTCACTTGTGATGGTCTTCGTAAGACAAGTTTTCATGGATGAATCTGTGTCAGGACACATTGCAGATCACAGGAAAACTCCTGTTCCATAAGGCAGTGGAAGCCCAACAACTGGAGAGATGTCAGTGAGTCCAGAAATCCTCCTTTTCCCCAAAAACTTGGGACGAAAATGAAACAAGACTCCCTTTACCTCCTCAAACAGAGCCTGCATTCTTTCTTAAAGATGGCTGGAGCTCACATGTGGCCCAGGCAGGACATGTGGCCCAAAACATCCAGCATGTCCTTACAACTCACTCCTGTGACCACCCCAAACAGACTCCAGCGTCCTGGTCCCCTCTGTGCTGGCATGCAGATGCTCCCCACCAAAGGGATGGGCTTTAAGACACACTCTCACCGGCAGAAGACGCTGAGGGGCGAGGAGAAATGAGTGGCAAGCAGAAGGACAAGGTGAGAGACGAGGTATGATGGCACATGTCTTCAGAGCCCTCATTTTGAGGGCACAGACCAGGGCACAGCCAACGCATGGGTATGAACCCCCGTGCCCACGCGGGGGGAGATGTTTCCAGGTCCTGCCTGTCCAACCTGTGCCCTCTGCAGCATACGCCTGCCTGGTGGGAGGACCTCTGGAAAGAGGGTTTCATGCCGGACTCGTCCACATCCCCCCACTGTACAGCACCAGGAAAAGGGTTCCAACCAGGACCCCCCCATTCCTGTCTACAGGAGAAAGAAATCCTTTGAAAAGGGGGAACCCTGGGGGGGAACCCCAGTATATCCCAACCAGCAGAGACAGGGGTTCCTGGGGGTGACCCCGGCAGTGTTCCTTTGGCAGGGTGGGCCGGGGGGTGACCCCACACCCCCAGGGGTGCCTCTGGCATGTCCCATGGCACCAGCAAAAAGGATGCCTCCAACCTCACATCCCCAGCACAGGGTGTCTCTGGGGACATCCCCGAAGCCACACAGAGGAATCACTAAAGGTGTCCCCTGCCGCTGGCAGAGGGGATGGCGGGGTGGCCTTGACCCCATGCTTCTGTCCCAAAGAGTCACCCAGTGTCCCTGGGGTGTCCCCAGCCTTCCACCCTGGGGCGGGGGTCCCGAGGGACTGTCCCCCAGCCCCACACCTCAGGCAGGGGGGGTCCCTAGGGACCGTCGTCCCTCAGCCCCACATCTCTGGTGGCGGTCTATGTCTGGCGGGTCCCCTGGAGCGTCCCCCAGCCCCGCACCTCCGGCAGAGGCAGCGTCCCGGGACACCCCAGAGCAGAGAGGTCCCCAGGGCTGTCCCCAGCCCCTCGGCCCCGGCAGAGGGGCATCCCCAGCCCCACGCCCCAGTCAGAGCTGGGGAGGGGGGGTGCCTCCAGGGCCACCCCAGCCCCACACCGGGGCTCCCACCGCCCACCTTCTTGACGGAGAGGGAGATGTTCTCCAGGATGCGG
>VZTV01054948.1:16018-30652 GCA_013400875.1 Anhinga rufa
GGTGCTGCCGTGTGTTTGGGGGGGTGGGCTGCGTGGGGAAGGGTGTTTCAGCCCCATCGTGCTCCGGCCCCTGGGACGTGGAGAGGGATCTGGGGAGGGGGACATGGGGGGGCTGCGGAGAGGAAGCCGTCCCGGGGCTGGGGGTGCAGCAGGGAGATGAGGACCGAGGGGGTTATCCCTGGTCCCTGGGCACGTGCGGTGCAACAGGACCGCGGCCGCTCAGGGAGCCGCAGGTTGATGCTGCTGGAAGTTTCCACCGGGGCCTCTCGTCGCTCTGGGGGGAGCTGCCGGGGTGCCCCACGATCCGCTCGCTCCCTCTCCTCAAAACCTCGCCTCCCTTGCATGTGCAGAGCGAGGAGCTGCTCCCTCCTCCCCGAGGCCCGTCCTTCCGCGGAGTGCCTGTGCATCCTTGGCAGCGCCGCCGTCCTGGCTTGCTTTATTTTACCTGCTTCTCCTCTCCTCTTCCTCCTCCTTATACGCAGCCACAGCGCCAGGGAATTTCCCCTGCCAGTACCAGGGAAGGAGAAAACAAACTCTGATGTTGGCAAGTGGCTGTAACGCCTGCGCTGTCACAGGCGTGTCGGAGTCGGAACAGGAGTTAAAACAACAACAACAGAAATCCTGGCCGGTTTATTCTAAGACATTGCTTGATTTCCTGCTGTTAATATGTAAATATGCAGGTGTTTGAGCTCCTTTCTGCCTGACTTTGAATATTTGCTTATGGCCCTGACAAACAAATGGGGTGCTACCATTGGCGTGTTTTTTTTCCCCATGACTGTGCTTAGCTTCATAATCCCGGGTGTTTTCTTGTAGTTGCCGAGGTCTTTCATGGATTTTAGGGGACTCTGATTCACCTTCATGCTCAAGGTGCTAATTAAAACCACGGTAACTCGGATCAGGTTTGTTAATTGGCTTAAACCCAGTACTGAAAGTTAGGATCACGTTCACCCCCTGCGCCCACAAAAAAAAAGATCCATCAGGCAGATGGGAAGGGTATTTTGGGGAGCAGAGACTCCCCCGAAACTGGAGTACCTGGACTGAAGGTGTGTGCCCCGTCTGTAGGTTGGTGTGGTATCTCCTCTCTCGGAGGCGGGTTTGTGAGAAGGTCGCAGGGATATTGTGGTGATAGGACTTAAAATCATGGCCTAAAATATACAAAGCTTTTCCAGATCCCCCGAAAGGGAGTTTTGTAGCTGTGCAGAAGTGCCTGCGCTGCTCGAGCTGCGGGACGGGGTGTTGGTTGTGGCTGTGAGGACTGGCAGGTACCTTCTCGTCAGCGTCTGCCTCTGTCCCGGGCTCCTCCGCTGAGCTGGAGGCCATAGGTCTTGTGGACGACTGCCTGGCAGCTCCCTGAGGAGAAGGGCTTTTCCTGGTTAGGAAGGAAAAAAAAACATCTCTCCCCTTTATATCTCTTGTAGAATATTGAAGATAATGGTTTCCAAAATAAATAAATTCTTGTGAGAAGCAAAGGAGCCACCTCTGAGCAAACCTACCAATCGTGCTGGTGTGAGCGGTCCAGCTGGCTGCTAGCAGGCGTTTCCTCCGGCTGGACATGGGGTCTCATGGGTTGGCGCGGTTGGTAAGTTTTCTCTTCGTACAGCTCCTTCGCTCGAGTCCTGTGGACTTTTTTTTTTTTTTTCCGGGTGCCGTGACCTCACGGTGGGCTCCGAGAGCTCCTCGAAGCGCAGTCAGGCAGATGTCAGGGTATACGGGCAGTCAGTCGGGACGCGAGGTGCTTGTCCGTGAGTCCTGGGGCAGGAATGAGTCCTGGTTGTGCTCGTTTGAGGAACATAATAAAGGAAACTGTTATTGAGCCAAAAATTACCAAGTTTTTGTTTGCTTTGCCCTTTTACAAGGGTGAAGGCAGGCTAGGGGTGAGGAGGCTGTTGTTTCTAGTCTGTAGAGAGATGGTTTCCTTACAGAACTGCCCTTGTGACAAGCGGAGGAAGAGGAGGTGGCCGGAGAAAAATTAATTTTATGAATCAGTGCTCTTTGATCGCCGTAAGGGAGAGTCCTCTTCCGCTTGAGGCTTGGCTGGGGGTTTACAGAAGGGCAAACCGGACCTGAATTGCTCAGGAAATTCTTCGTGGGGCATGAATAAGTGTGTAACGCAGAGCGGGCGACGGTTTCATGGTGCGCATCTGTGAGAGGGTGCCAGAGCCTCTCAGGAGGGTCCGTATCCCCCAGAGCAGATCCAGAAGCATTCCCCACAGGCAGCAACGATCCCGCTCCCAGTTCTGGCCTGGGCAAACGCCTGGAGACTGAAGCCATGTGCTTTGGTACCCGCTTGGTTTCACCGTGCTGTAAGTAGGTTTTATGCCACGTTACACCCTCAGGATGTGAAACTGTCACTGCTGGACTCGGACGTAAATTGTACAAGTGAGAAACTCACGGAGGGATTACACCGCAACTGCGGCAACACAGGGCTTCTCCCCCAGTCATTATCCTTATTTATTTGTTCGGGCTAATGGGATCTCTCCTGGTATGTGTCTCTCTTTCTGGCCAGCTCAGCATTGCTCTTATTTGTAGTCAGGGCTGTTAATCCTCAGCAGTGCCCTAATTCTGCTGAAAGGGAGGGTGCAGCCATTGAACTCGGGCAGCCGTACAAGCTCCTGGCTTTCTGGAAAGAAAGCGTCCTTTTATCGCAGGCCAGCTCGCTGGGTGCGAGCGTCTGATGCTTTCGTCTCCGGGGGGTTGCCACAGCGAGTGGCGGCGAGTGGCTTCAAGGGAATGGATGCCCTTCGCTAAGGAACGGGACGAGTAATTTCCATGCGGTGCCATCCCAGGCTCCTGAAACTCTGACCTGACTTTTCCCAGGGATTTATGTGCTTAGTCGCAGCAGGGCTGTGGAAGAGCCTCTGCGGTGCTTGAGAGGAGCCGTGGAGCCTGTGCTGGCGAGGGGCGAGCTGCCTGCCTTTGGGAAGCGGGCTCCTTGGTGACTTGGCCCGGGGCCCCATCGCTCAGTTTCTTAGCGGCTTTCTGTTTGGTGAAAGGCTTTGCCTTCCCAGGGGGGAGGCATCTGTCTCGGTCCATGCTGCGCGGGACAGCCGAGGGGCGCAGGGGGAGCTGAGGGCGCTCACCTCTGGTTTTATGCGAGCGTTGACTGCATCTCAATTACCTAGAGGACTTTTTTTTCCCAGCCTTAAGCTGTATTAAGATGTGATGACTGGCCCTTGCACTGGGCAGCAGCGCGTACATCTCCTGCACCATCCCCGCTAGTTGACAGTTTCGAAATGAAAGAACCCCCTTATTTTCCCAGTGCCTTTTTCCCAGAGCTCCTGCAGCCATGTACAGGCAGCGGGTACTGCTTCAAGCAAGGTTGAGTTTGCCCTTTCTGAGGTTGGGTGCTGGCCCTGTCACCCTCAGCCAGCCTGTGCCGATGCCTCTTGCCTCCGTTGCGAGTGACGCTGCCAAGCCTTTGCCACGCTGGGCTGCGGAGCATGGAGTTTGCTCCCTTTGAAACCCCAAACCAAGTTTTCCCCATCCGTATAGTCCCTTGTCCAACCCTGGATCTTCCGCATCTCCCTGGGCAGGAGCACGAGGTTGTTAAACAGCCGCTCTGCCTGTGCCAGATCTTCACATCTCCTGCTCGGAGCCAGAGACCAGTGCTCTGCCACAGCCCTGGGATGCTGCTCTTGCCTGGTCCCTGTGAGCAGCAAAAAGCCACTCACTGTGCTTAGACAACAGTTAATTTTTGGCCAGTATGATGCGTTATAACCCATCCGGGACTTCGTATCTTCATCGTGCTCCTCGTCCTCTGCCAGCACTTCCCATCACTCCTGCTGTCCAAGCTGTAAATACCACAGCACTGGCTTCCCGTCGGCGCGCCTGCGCCAGGGCTGTGTTTCAGAGACGCCCTGAGTAAACCCCAAGCATCCGTACTCCTCAGATGGCCGTAATTCCCCATTTGAAGTCAGGACGTTGTCAGCAGCAATAATAAAGAGTGTTCGAGCTCAGACAAGTTCTCCCTGGCACCTTGTCTAGGCAAATATTATCAAGCTATTGAGCCATACAGCGACTGCTGGATGGGGATGAATGGGGAATTTGCCAAAGGAAATGTCGAGGATGAAATGTCTTTCTAGTCCAGAACAAAAGACTTAGCAAATTGTGAGGATTTAGGAGTCTCTTTCCTTGGCTTCCCCCTATTAAACCATTACAAAGAAACTGTTGTAACTTCCCCAGTGGCAAGAAGAGCCTCGGTGGTGTTGCTCTGCAGCATTCAGGGCAGCAGAAGCAATGAGCATCAGAGATTGCAAGCTCCCAAGGAAAATGTTGAGAGAGGAAAGCAGCAGAGCTGCAGGGGCAGTGCATCGCCCCCATCCTCGCAGCTGCTCCTCGGGGTGGCCCTGCCTCGTCCCACGCTCCTACCGTGCCGTCGGAGGAGCTGTGGCCGCTCACCCTGCGCCCTTCCCTGCCCGCCTGTGCCTGCCGAGGCCCTCGAGCGACTGGCTTCTCTGCCATAACTTCATCTTTCTCCTCTCCCCAGCGTGCAGATCCCACTGAAGCTGTGGGCTCCATGGCCCCGGCTCCCGTGGGCGCCTCCTCTCCTTCGTGCGCTGCCTGCTGTGGCTTTTCTCAGCCTCCCGAGGTCCCACTGCCAGCCAGCGCCGGCAGCTTTTTTTACTCTCCAAAGTGACCTTTTAATTATATAACGACTTACAAACGCTGAGCACCGATGACATACTGAAATAATTGAAACAATGTTTTTCCAGCCTTGAAAAAACATGATTCTGTACCAAAACTCTGTCCTTTGAGATTCCCAAAGTTAGAAAAACAAGTGGCAGGGAGGCGGTGTGAGCTGGGAAGCGGGAGGCTGTCGGCTATCTGGGCCTGCCTGCCTCCGCATTGAAACCGGGGGGGCTCCGCAGGGCAGCGGTGGTCCCTTGGCCTGGGGAGGGCCGTGGCTTCATGTCAGGGCTGTGCTGGGCTGCAGGGAAATGAGTCAGGGCTGCAGCCGGTTGCCCACCGTAATTGGCGTTTCCCTTTGGTGGCGAGCAAAAGGCAAAGGAAAGCGCAGGGAGAAGAGGGTGATGAGATTTCTCTAGGCCCTTTGTAACCCACCACTGTAGGCATGTAGGTGAGGTGTGACATTTTGGGCAGTGCAGGGAGACACTGGGAGAGTCCCTCGGGCATCGGGACCTTGGGCTGGGTGCATCGAGGAGCTGTGGTCTCAGCTCTTGCTGCTGGTCTTACTCCTCTGTCTCTCTGCTTCCTCCTCGCAGATCAAGAGAAAGCATGGCTGCGACTGCTGCCGTCAGCCCCAGTGAATACCTGCAGCCGGCCGCCTCCACTGCCCAGGTGAGTAGGGGGGCACTGGGGGTCTCCTGGCTCCCTGCTGGGGCAGAGGGACGTGTCCTGGGGTGCAGGACAGCAAACACTGCGTCGTTCGGCCTCCACCACAGCCAGCGTTGCTGCGTCAGGAGGACGACTGGTTGTAGGACAGGCTGGGGAGCCGTGCTCTGGACTTGTTCCCAGCCCCGACGCCAACTCCTCTGGAGTGTTGTTCCTCCTCTGTGCGCTGTGTTTTCCTTAATGACCTCTTGGGTCATGTCAGCAGCTGGTATCACAAGGTGGTCTTGGAATTCAAACTGCATGAAACACCCCAGGGGTGTGTAATGGGTGTAAATACCAGCAGACTTGCAGGGTATTTGCAGCTTTATAGAGGTTGTAAGAACATAGACACACAATTAAAAGGCAGTTGCCATCCTGATGGCTAAAAGCAGTGTGACGAGGGTGAGCTAAAGGTACACGTGGTATGGGTAATTAAGCAGTTCCCTTAATAAGGGGAGTCTCATTGGCATGGACAGGATTGCTTTCGGTAGCGTGTACCCTTTTCTTCACTGACTCAGTCTCTGTTTGGCAGAAGCCCCTGCCTCTAACTTACCCGTCTCCTTCCTGGCTCCCCAGGACTCCCAGCCGTCTCCTCTTGCCCTCCTTGCAGCGACATGTAGCAAAATTGGTCCCCCCGCAGTGGAAGCCGCCGTGACTCCTCCTGCCCCTCCTCAGCCAACACCTCGCAAACTCGTCCCCATCAAACCTGCTCCACTCCCTTTGGGCTCTGGTAAGAACAGCTTTGGGATCCTGTCGTCGAAAGGGAACCTCTTCCAGATCCAGGGCTCTCAGGTGGGCACCTCCTACCCTGGGGGGCAGCTGGTTTTTGCCATCCAGAACCCAACTGTCATCAACAAGGGCACCCGCTCGTCTGCCAACATCCAGTACCAGGCGGTGCCCCAGATCCAGGCCGCGGGGGGACAGACCATCCAGGTCCAGCCCAACCTCACCAACCAGATCCAGATTATTCCGGGCACAAATCAAGCGATCCTCACCCCTTCCTCTTCCTCTCACAAGCCCGTGCCCATCAAACCGGCTCCGGCGCAGAAGGGTGGAGCTTCGCCAGTGCAGGGCACGAGCAACGTGGTCAAGTTAGCCGGGGGCAGCAACGTGACTCTTACCCTCCCCGTGAACAACCTGGTGAACGCCTCTGAGCAGGGCGCGCAGGCTCAGATCCTTGCAGAGAGCCCTTCGAAGCCCAGCAAAAAGACTCGAAAGAAAGCCATGTCGCCCGCCCAGCCTGCCGCCGTGGCCGTGGCCGAGCAGGTGGAGACAGTGTTAATAGAGACCACGGCGGAGAACATCATCCAGGCGGGCAACAACCTGCTCATCGTGCAGAGCCCGGGCTCCGGCCAGCCGGCCGTGGTGCAGCAGGTCCAGGTGGTGCAGCCCAAGCAGGAGTCGCAGGTGGTGCAGATCCCGCAGCAGGCCCTGCGCGTGGTGCAGGCCGCCTCCGCCACGCTCCCCACCGTCCCCCAAAAATCTTCCCAGAACTTCCAGATCCAGACGACAGAACCCACTCCTACCCAGGTACCACCTCCTATGTCCTCCTGCAAGGTCCCTCTGCCTCTTTCTCCTCCGAGCTCTTACCCAGGCTTTAAAAAGCTGAAGGGTTTTGTGAGCCACCAAACACTCTCAACTTGGCATCCAGTTTAGGCATCGCCTGCGTGGATTCTCTGATGTCTAAGAAGGGTTGGGAGCACAGCTGCTCCCTCCGCAGGTCTCTATTAAGTCTCTCTTGCTGGCCACCCCACTTTTACAGGACCTGTAGGAGTGCAGTGTCTTTGAAACCTCTGCCGTGCCACCAGCTGGGGTTGGGATCAGCCAGCCTGCTTGGAAGATGTTGGGAGTTGGGGTGTGGGGCTCACAGCCTGTAGGACTGTGTCTTTAGTGTTGCCTTTGGAAACCAGGCTGTAAGGCCAAAACAGCCCTTTGCTGCCATGCAAGGCCAGGACCTTCTTCAGGAGGCCCGCGAAGGGGCTTCAGGTGCTCGGGCAACTTCTTTGGCTCATCACAGGCCCAGATTCCGGGGTTGTGTGGGGAGGGTGACTGTCGTGGTGGAGGGAGGTCTGCCAGGTGACAGTGGCTGATCTCATTCCTCTTCTCTCCTCCCATCAGGTCTACTTCAAAACACCATCGGGTGAGCTGCAGACAGTGCTGCTCCAGGAAGCCCCAGCCATGACGGTGGCTCCATCTGGGACCTCTTGCAGCAGCCCCGTGTCCCGCAGCTCTGGCACTGGAGGCAGCAGCAAGAAACCAGCCACACGCAAGGAACGCACTCTGCCAAAGATTGCTCCCGCCGGAGGCATCATCAGCTTGAACGCAGCTCAGCTGGCAGCTGCCGCGCAGGCCATGCAGACCATCAACATCAATGGCGTGCAAGTCCAGGGCGTGCCTGTCACCATCACCAACACCGGAGGTGGGCTGCGCCCTGCTCTGCGAGGGGGCGGGAGGGACAGCAGGATGTAGGCGAGGACAGAAAGCCCCCCCAGCTGGCAACAGGCTTTGCAGCTGGGATGTGGCAGCTTTGTAAACAGATCCCTTGTACCCTGAGGCTGAATGTTGCTGACTGTTAAATGCCGACAGGAGGCTCCAGGAGGCCCTGAGTGTTTCATAGGGTGTTTCTTTGGTGGTTCTGCTGGGTGTTTCCGAGCCCATCCTGGTAAGCTGTCTCAGGCAGGGCGGTTAGCAGAGACGGCTGCCTGCAGGGTCAGGCTGTGCGGTCGTGCCGAGCTGCAGGACATGCCTGAGTGCAGGGGCTGAGGCTGCTGGAGAGCCCAGACCAGCTCTGTTTGCTCCTGAGCTCTCTGTGGGTGAAAGGCTGAGCTGTGCCCAGGCCCTTGGGGTGAGACGTGTGTCTTCGGGAGAGCTGGGACCCAGACAGGCTGAGGGATGTGGTGTGCCGAGGCTTCCCCTCCTGCAGCACCTCTGGGCCAGCGGCCCCTGTCACAGGGAGCACTGCCAGCTCCCGGTCCTGGGGCTGGGACATCTCTCCTCGCATCCACTGCATGTGATGGCTGCTGGTTTGGGCTTCTAGTAGCCAAATCAGGAGAGGTGCGTTCACACTCAGAAGCTCTGTGCTCCTCCAGGCTCTGTAGTGAGGGATCACCATTCCCTCTGAGTGAACCCAGCCCCTCAACTCCGTGGGGCAAGTGTCCTCCTTAGGCCAAAAATAGCCAGACGTGGCCCTGGCCAGTGGCTGGAGTGGTCTGTGAGCCGCAGAGAGCCCCGGTGCATGTCTGCCCCTGCTCATCTCCCTGCTGCTGGGAGAGACACGTCCCGGCAGCCGCTCCGTCCTCCCCTCCTGCCCGGCAAACCTTCCCCAGCCCAGTCCCAGCGGCGTGGGATGCCACCAGGGAGCTGAGGGGAGGAAGCTGTGTCTGAGGGAAGGTTATCTGCTTTCTGATCCAGAAAGACCTGCTGCCATGCAGTGGTTTCTCTTTCAGCAAGAACCGGCAGGAGTCCCGACTCAGTTTTGCAGTCGGAAGCTGTTCTTTCTTGCTTGACTAAACAATGTCAGCATAAAACACAGGCCAGCGTGGTTTTGCGCTCCTCAGCGGGCCGCCGTCCTTGCTGGGGTTGCTTTTAAGGGGGTTTTTAATTGCTGCTTCGTGTGTAAATCTGGGGCCAGCCATGAGCGTCGGGGAGATGCCACAGGCAGATGTTGCTGCTGTCTGCGCTGCTGCCCGCAGCGTGCCGCAAGGCTGGCGGGGGCCTTGCCGCAGCCCCGGCTGCGAAGGGGACCAGCAGGACCTGCTGGCTGCTGCCCATGAGTGAAACGAATTGAGCCGGGTCTCAGCCCGGGTTCAGCCAAGGATGTGCTCACCTCCCGAGCGGCCGTGCCTCTCGCAGTGCTGCCAATGGGCTGCCCCAACCCTCGGCTTTGCGCTTTCCCTCCCAGTGGACGTGGTAGCACCTTTGCTCTGCCTGCACCCCTGATACCATCCTCCCTCTGTAGTCACCCCTTCTTCGCTCTGCTGTCAGATCCCACTCCTCCTCCTCCTCCTCCTCCTTCCCCGCTGCCCTGAGAGCAGCGATCCCGCTTGCTGACGCTGACCCCATCTTCTTCTTTCCAGCCCCTGTCACGGCTGCTGGGTGCTGTGCAAGGCCCAGGCTGCCGCCTCCGTGAGCACCCGAGCGTGGAGCGGCCCTTAGGGTCCGGGGTAAGTCCCGTTTTTTTGGTCAATATATTGCACGTTTTTTCAAAGTTTCTTTTTTGTTTCCTCTGGTCATTTCCCCACCCCGAAGGGTCAAACCGAAAACTTTGAAAAACCGCACAGTATATTCAGAAAAAAGGGACTTACCGGCCCCGCTTGGGGACCAGCACGTGGCGGGGCAGGGGGGCCGTGGCAGTGCTGCATGCGGGGATGGGGGCGTCGAGACCCGGGGTGTCCCGTCCCGCACGCAGGGAGGGGTCTTCCCTCCCGCCGGCCGCCTCCGGAGGGTTTCAGCAGGACCCGCGCGAGGAGCATGGACGGACGCGTTGGGCACCGGCGCGTGGGCGCAGCGCGGCCCCCCAGGAGCGGAGGGGCAGAGCCTGACTCCCCCTTTTCCTCCCCAGGCCAGCAGCAGCTGACTGTGCAGAACGTGTCCGGCAACAACCTGACCATCAGCGGCCTGAGCTCAACCCAGATCCAGCTCCAGATGGAGCAAGCGCTGTCCGGAGAGATTCAGCAGGGGGAGAAGAGGCGGCGGATGGCGTGTACCTGCCCCAACTGCAAGGATGGGGAGAAGAGGTGAGCACGGAAGGGGAGAGCGGCAGCGCTGTGGGAGCGGCACCTGTCTCCAAGGCTAACCATGGCTTTCCTTGCCAGGCCGGGAGACCCAGGGAAGAAGAAGCACATCTGCCACGTCCCTGAGTGCGGGAGGACCTTCCGCAAGACCTCGCTGCTGCGCGCTCACGTGCGCTTGCACACGGGCGAGCGCCCTTTCGTCTGCAACTGGGTCTTCTGCGGGAAGCGCTTCACACGCAGCGACGAGCTGCAGCGGCACGCTCGCACGCACACAGGTCTGTGGCTCAGCACCGGGGCACGGCCCTTTCCCTCCCAGGGCAGCTCCTGAATCGTGGCCCAGCCCGTGCAGGGTCCTGAGCCTTGCAAGAGCCAAGGGGACGTGCTGAGCTGAGGACTGGGGTGATCTTGGGTCACCGCAAGTTGTCCCTGAGATTTGACTGAGTTATTGGGAGGGACTGAAGAGCTTGGGGAGGGCGGGGGGTTTCTCTGCTGCCTTTGGGCTCTCCAGGTGATGGTGGTGACAGAGGTGTCATGGGAAGCAGCTGGGGTGGAGCGGCTGCAAAGGGGACCTGTTGTAGGGGTGACCCTGGGAGGTCCCCGCTGTCCTGACCGTGGCTGGTTTAGGGGAACACAGGGACAAAGGCAGGTTGCTGCCGGTGCTGCCGGTGCCGCGGCACGCCGGCTGCCGCCCCCTGACCGCCGCCGCTCTTTCCCTGCAGGTGACAAGCGATTCGAGTGCACGCAGTGCCAGAAACGTTTCATGCGGAGCGACCACCTGACAAAACACTATAAAACCCACCTGGTCACCAAAAACTTGTAGGGCCGGGGAGCTGCCCCACGGCTCCCTGGCTGCGCCGACAGACCCTGCGAGGGCACCAGCCTGTGACGCCGCGGCACTCCAGCGTCCCCGGCCACGGCCGCCCGCGGAGAGGAGCCCTCGGGGACGTCCTCCCGCCCTTCCTCCGCCGCCGCCCGGGTCCCCGCGCAGAAGAAGCCCGTTCTGAAGGGTGCGAGGGGCCGCTCCTCCCTGCGGATCCCCAGGACCGTTGGGGTGGCCCGGCGGTGGCCCGGCACCCGGCGAAACGTTTCACGGCCACGCGGGAGCCGGGCACGGAGGGGACTGCACGCTCCGGTGCGGGCGGGCCGGGAGAGGCTCCACAGCACATTCCTACTTTATATTTAAAGTCTATAAATAGCTATAAATATCTATATAACCCCCTTTGGAAGGTCCCTTTTTTCTATGGAGATCGTTGCCTTACGCTCCCCGCTCCTGATTACGAACACTGTGTATTGTGAGTGCTTTTTCTAATCTTTATTTAATTTCTCTGTAAGATGCTGCCCATCTTCTTGCCCCCTTTTCTCCTAACGTTTCTCTTCCAATACTGAAGAAGTTTGTTTGGGGTTTTTTTTTTCTCTCCGATGATTTCTCTCTCCCCACTTTTCCGTTTCCAAGTGATGTGGCATTTCCTTTTAAATTTTGGGACTTCAGCCCCCTTTCCTTCCCCTGTGTGCTGCCCGCCATCCCCACTGTGTATAGTGTACATTGTATCATAGATTATATTGCTTTTGTGTTTACTACATGTTTAAAAAAAAAATATGGCTTGTTATTTTTGAGCTTTTAAATTAAACAAATCCACTTTATTTTTTAGTTGTAACCGCCCAACCTTGTTTTCTGGATTATGTGACAGATCTGTTACTTTATTAACTGTAACTGGTTGGCCGGTGTGGAGTCAGCCGGGAGCTTTCCTTGCTAAATAAATTTAGTCACCAGAGGCAAATCCAGTGCAGCGTGTGCCACCGAGGGTCCTTTCTCTCCTGAGCCGGCCCAGCGCGAGCTGTGGTGCCGGGCCGGGCACTGCCGCCACCGGGGCTGTGCCAGCTGCAGCGGGGCGTGCAGCAAGAGCCAACCCTGGCGGTGAAGAGCCGAAGGCGAAACGCTCGGCGCGGCTGCAGGGAGGGCGAGCGGCCAGCCTTCGCGGGCAGACGCGTATCGCTGGAAATGGAACTTGTCTACAGAAAAACGGTCCTGGGTTGTGGCTGGATGCGTGGACCTGCTGCTGCTGCGTGCGGAAGCAGCTCTGCTGCTGGCGCTGCCCCCTGCGCTGTGGGACCCCGGTGTCTCCCTGCTCTGACCAGCACCTGCTCCTCGCTGCTGGAGGGAGCAGGACGCGTGGCTGTGGGCTCTGCTGCTGTGGGGACGCAGGGCTGAGCCAGCCGGTATCTGTAGGGTGAACCCTCCAGCTGCAGCCCCCTCCGTAAGCACGAGGGCGCGATCCCACCATCCACGGCACGTCCCTCCCTGTCCCCTCTCCTCATCTGCGGCACCAGAGGGCTCTGGGCTCATCCACCAGCATGGCTGGAGGGCCGTGGCCATCCCGCAGGTCTCCGCTCACTCTGTTTTCACGACCATCTTCTTGACGGCTCGCCGGGACGTGCCGCACTTGCTGTTGATGACGGCGTTGAAGTTGCAGCCGCGGCCGCACATCTTGGTGACGTACTCTGCGGGGGCAGAGGGGGACCGACCCCGCTCACGGCTGGCACCGTGGCCTTTCCTGACCCATCACTGTGGCATCGGGAGGGGACAAGGGACCCCATCCCGTGTCCCCCCCTCCACTGTCCCCTACCTTTGATGGCGTTAACCACGGCCACGGGCAGGCGGAGGGGCCGCTCCATGGTGGTGTTGTTGTGTGCGATGCGCTGCCCCGTGGCTGAGGACCGGGCCAGCGTCTCCCGTGAGAAGAAGTAATCGAGCAACCGCCGGGTCATGAGCTTGGGCTTGTCGGTGGAGACCTGCGAGAGGTCGTCCAGCTGCGGGTGGGTGATGTAGACCCCCGAATTGGGGACCAGCTCCAGTTTGGGCCTCCCGTTCTCCTGCAGCGAGGGGGAGAGCTCTTGTCTGGATGGAGCCTGGGGTCCCCCTTGCTCTGTCCCTGGGGTACCCTGACCCCCTCCATCCCCTGGGTGCCCCCTGAGCCAGCCTTCCTGTGCCCTGGGGGACGCCCTTTGTCCCCTCTGCTCCAACCACAGCACTGTGCCCAGTGGCACCCCAGGAGCCTCGGTGGGACCCCAGAGCCCCGGCCGGCCCCCACGCACCTCCATGGGCGAGGCCCAGAGCGGGGTGCCGTCGGGCAGCATGTCCCCCCCGCTCTCCTCCCAGAGGCAGGCAGTGTCGGTGAGCGCGGCCGGGCTGCCGGCCCCTTCCTCGGTGCCCAGGCAGGGGGGGAAGCCACCCGGCAGTCCTGCCCGCAGTCGCCAGGCCGGGGGGCTCCGCGGGACGTCGGCCAGGGCGCAGCCCTGCTCCCCAGGGCTGGGAGCGGAGAAGGGCTGGAGCCCCCTAACCTGCAGGGACAGAGCGGGGTTGTCTGGGCATGGGTGTCCTTCTGGTCTGGGGACCGGGGCCAGGCTGGTCCCCAGCCTCCGTGGGGCAAGGACCTGCATGGGTTGGGGACAGGGGGGGCAGAGCTGTCCCCAGACCCCCACCCCGTGGGGACCGAGACCCACCTGCGCAGTGGCATTGCTCTCCAGCAGCCCCACGAGCCCTTTGAGGAACTGGATGTTGCTGTCACTGACGCCTGTGGGGACACGAGGCGGGGGCTCAGCCGAGGGACAGACCCCGGCAGCTCCCCTCCATCCCCTGCCAGCCTGTCCCTCCGTCCCCATTCACCCTCATCTATCCCCGTGCCACCCCACAAACTGGGTCCCCTGTTTGGGGACGCCCAGCCGTCACCCTGCCTGCTCGCTGCCGTTACCAATGCAGCCGGTGCCCGAGGCCAGCAGGGTACTGGCGGCGGTGGCAGCGGCGGCCAGGGGTCCCCCACAGACACCCCCAGAGGAGAGCAGGTCGTTCTCCTCCTCCAGGCTGCGGACGTGGCTCCGGAGCTGCTGGTTTTCCAGCTCCAGCTGCCGGATACGGTGGTCACGGCGTAGGACGGCCTCGTCCCGGGCTGCCAGCGCCCGCTGCAGCTCCCTGACCTCCGCCTCCAGCTCCCGCAGCAGTTGGGCGTACAGCCCCGTCACCCTGCCCGCCCGCGGCCCCCAGACCCCCGCAGCACCCCCCGGCTCCCAGGGGCTCTCGGGTCGCTGGGGGTGGCTGGGGCTGGCCTGGGCACCCGGGCACAGCCGGGGCCTCTTCCTGGATGTGATGTCCTCAGCGAGCAGGAGGGTCCTGGGGACGGGAACGGGGTCAGCGTCGGCCCCCCGGGGATCCCAGCCCCCTCCCCGGTTTGGGGACATGGGGGTGCCACGGGCGCTGGCACGGGGACGTGCCCCTGCCCTTGTACCTGCCGTGGCCAGGGCTGGGTGCGGGGGGCTGCGGGGACGCGGGGTCCTGGCCCCCCCAGTGCTCGGCCTCGTCCCGGGGCTCGGCCTCGCCGTCGGCCATCGGTGCCAGCGTCAGGGCGCACCGGACCCCGGGCACTGTCCTGGGGTCGCCGCGGGACCCCCCTCCTGCTCGGAGGGGACCTGGTGGGGGGACGCGGGGTGGCCCCCCTGGCACCCCCCTGCTCCCTGCTCCATCCTGCCCCCCCCGTCCCCACCTCCCCTCGTCCCAGCCGTGTCCCCTCGCTGTCCC
>VZTV01054952.1:0-17825 GCA_013400875.1 Anhinga rufa
AGAGCTCAAAGGGTCTCCCTCTTCGATCGTTATTATAGGATCTCGAGATGATTGGCTTTGATCAATATTTTACATTCTGGCCACAATTCATGCTCAAGTCATTATGGCCAAGANGCTGCACCACCACAAAATGGACTTGAGGAGTATGGTTTTTTGACAGAAGGGGGAGAGGAACTTTTTCATCATCATGAAATAATAAACTGTAATTCCTTACACCCTGAGAGTCTTGGATTAAGGTTTTACCTATGCATTTTATTAAGTTAAAGATGGTTATAAATTGTATTATGCTGCTATCCAAAAAATGAAGTAATATAGTACAGCCTTTATTAAATGTTAGCTATTGTTCCCAAGTACTGTATGTAATAACTTTAGGTTTATTTGAAAATTCACATGTATAAAATACTTTCCAAAACTTTTTAATAAGAATTCCTTCTGTATGGGCTCTAAGGCAATGTTTGACAACATTAAACCCTTCCAGCAGAACATGAAAGTACATAAAGCTTTACTTCACACTTAACTTTCTTTTCACTAAAATAGTTTAGGGGTTCTGATTAAATCTTATCTTCTATTAAAGTTTAACATGTGTGATCAATGCCTGAAAAAAGCTAAGAATCTCAGAAAACAATCCAGGAAAAGAAATATTTAATGCCTATTTAAGACTTTCACCTCAGTAAATATCAAATTGGACATGTTTCTAGATTTACCCAAAGCCAATTTTTCATGACATTAGTAAACTAATATTCAGAATTCAGTAGTTACAAGTTTGTGTTTTATTTGACCACATGGTCTGAGGATTTTACCTTTGACTACAGGTGTCCTATTCAGATCCCTCTTTCAAGATCTGAACCTTTAGATCCATTGATGTTAGGGCAATCTCTTTGTACAAAGCCAAGAATTCTTTGTGAGTAGAGACATTCAGAAAGGAATGGATTCAGGTAATTTGTTCGGTTTGGTTTTTTTCTTAGTCAGAACAAGATAAAATATTCCCAGCATCAATTCCAAATATTCAGTTCAGCAGTTTGAGATTCCCTGTGACAAACACAATGCAACTCCTAACTTCTACAATATCAGAATTTGATCTTTATAATTTTAGTAGCAGATGTTTCAGGAGAACAGAAGTGCTATGTCAAAACCACAGGTTTTTGCAAGGCTCTGGCCCATCTAAATTGAAAAGAAAGTGCTGGAGACAGGGAGAAGTGCTGGAGACAAGTATGTCAGGTCACAGTAAAGGGTTTCAGTTTTCTGAGCTTTAATTTACTTTTCCTAGAGTTAATTCACAAGCTACCTATAAAATAAATAATCCATGAATTTGATTTTACCATTGTTCCGGGATGGTCCCAATACTTAAGCGTGCTACTATTCTTGTCTTCTGAATTAGAGGCTTGTTGCCTCTCTGTAATACTTTCATTCTTTTCTATTTGGTATTTACTTACAAAAATGGGAAGAGTGTTTGGGAAATTTAAGACTAGGATTAGGAAGGAAACAATCTTGTTTTCATACCCTCTTCTATACCTTATGAAAGGATTAAAACATGTCTTTTGCTTGGCTGGTTTTTAAATTACTTGTTCTCATCATTTTATTGATGTAATATCTCCATGGGTGGACCCTGCTAACATCTTTAGATCTCAAATATGCTATCTAATATATACATGTGATATTTCTAATTGTCCTTGCTCATGTTACAGAAAACATCACAGTATTTTAGCTAATATTTTAAATTTTATTCAAGTCATTTTCTGAAACTCTTCAGAACGTCCACCTTCTCACATGTACCTGGAGTTAAAACCCTTTTTGAATGAGTCTGAACAAAGTTAATTCAATATTAAAGCCTAAGTTACTTCTTTAGAGTTACCTCTTTAAACTCTAAAGACTTGCATCTTTAGACTAATTTACAGTTACCTCTTTAGACTCTTACCTCTTCAGACTTCAAGCTGGTAATGCAACGGTAAAAGGTGTGAAATGGAGAGAACACAAGATTTTCCCTCATTTTCTGCAGGTAAAACAATAAGGTTTTCCCTCTTTAAGCATTTGAGCTTGCAGTCTCTTTTTATGACTTTATTTCACATATGTATAATGAAAATGCTGCTATTCCTAGACTTGAATAGAACACCTCTTTAATTAATGGTTTTAATATGCTGCTTCTTTCCTTCAGGAAATCTGTTATTCTCTGAATATCTGTTCAGTCTGCTGAAATGACTGGATGCAGACATCAGCATATAAGACAAAAAAAAATATTAAATAAAGCACTTGCTGTTTAAAAGCAGTTTCTCAACCAAACTTGTCTGCCCTCCTGCTTTCTTGGAGTATACTAACTATAACTTCAAACCATTTTAACATTTGGGATGCCTTTAAGCCTTATTTTTGTGCTGAATATTTGGCGAAGTGCTATATGTGTCTTGTTCCAACTTGGTGTACCAACCAGATGCATCAATCCGATAAATCTTAAAGTAATTGAAAGAGCAGAGTGTAGCCACAAACAATAACAAAGCATTACTTTCCTAACTGCATAATTATGAAGTAATTCCACGTGTGTACCATTTCAGATTCTGATGAGACTGATAAATCCTGATTTTCCAGGGATAGTGAATGAGTCATTGTAAATGAATGCCCATGCTGACATTGTCTACAGTTCAGCATTGTTATGTTACATTAAACAGCACCTTATTAATTTTGGAGCCTCTTACTGATTCTATGATAGTTTTTCTTCAATGGTACCACTATGTGGAAACACAGCTTCTTTCAAAGAAACTCATCACACTGAGAGCAGCTCATTAACTTCAGTCTTCCTCTCTGTTTGATATGACAGACTTCCCTAACTAACTTCAGATGTGAGGTAATAAAGTTTTATCTCTTTTCATGGTTATTCAAGACATTTCATCATGCACTTCACTTGCAGACAGAAAGCTGAACAGACTTGAGCACATCAGGAATCCTCTGTACATCAGATGCCAACAAAATTCTAATTTGAATGAGGAAGATTACTTCAGTAAAAAATCACAAATGCTCATGTTGTGGGGAGATAACATGGGTTTTCTCCCTGTCCTCCCTGCAACCTTCTCAGTTTGGAAGGCCTGAAATTTCAGCTCCTAGATTTTTTCCTCTTAACATGCTCATTTCACATGAGGCTGGACATTCCTGTAGGAGGTTTCATGTGAGGAAGACAGAAGATCATGATGCATTCCCATAACTTTAAGAATAGACTGTTTGCAAAGGTGTAGTGAAGCAGAATAACAGACGAATGAAGCGAGGAAGGAAGGCTTGTATTTCTCAACAACAAATTCGTAAATTGAAATAGCATTAGTCTTATTTAGCTGTTTCTGCTAATAAATTTTGTTTCAGAGCAGTAGTGCAGCTTTAAACAAGTCATCTTACTGATTCCATTTACCAGATAGTGTTTTGGAACTTTGTGTTTATGCACAGGAGCAGTGTTCATTTTTGAAAGAATTCTGCCAGCAGCTTTGCTCCAGAAACTCATCAAGTGCTCAGTGGAGATGATGCATACAGCTTGACATGTTGGTCATAAGACAGCTATGCCCTCCAACGCATACCCAACAGCATACACCAACAGAAGAGTCTCATCTAAAGCTCCCATGATATCCTGCAATTGTTCTCATGCAATATGAAGGGTCAAATGTCATCTACATCTCCCTAACTGCTGGTTAGTATGAGCATTTAAATTGCTTTTTCAGCTTTCACCTGCTTCTTCATCTTCCATCTAGGCTTTGGTTTTCCCTTCTTTTCTTGCTTTACCTCTATTGATGATCTGCTTCTCAGAAGTCCTTATGTCTCTTATTGAAAGAGAAAGGGATTATTGTTCCTTTATTTTTCCTTTCCTCCTTCTAAACTTACTCGTGTGCCCTGGCATTAGTTATCCCTACAATAAGAGATAAAAAATTCACAGATGCTGCCTGAAAACCCAAAAACATAACACCATTCACTAATCTTTACCATGAGAAAACTAGAAGCTTTTAGGCAGGGGGATGTCTTGGTACCAGCATCAGGAGATTTTTAAGGTTTTGCTGCTGGTATTTCTATGTGTTTCATGGCAACGCTTTATAAAGCCTGATATGATGAAGGTGGTTCTGACAGAAAACTGGGAGGAGTGGCTGATACGCCAGAAGGGTGTGCTGCCATCCAGTGAGCCCTGGGCAGGCTGGAGAGCTGGGCCGAGGGGAACCTCATGGGATTCACCAGGAGCAAGGGCAAGGTGCTGCCCCTGGGGAGGAACAGCCCCCGGCACCAGCACAGGCTGGGGCTGCCCTGCTGGGAAGCGGCTCTGCTGAGAAGGCCCTGGCAGTGCTGGTGGGCAGCCAGTGCCCCTGAGCCAGTGCTGGGCCCTCGGGGCCAAGAAGGGCAGCGGTGCCCTGGGCTGCATGAACAGGAGTGTGGGCAGCAGGGCGAGGGAGGCCATCCTGCCCCTCTGCTCTGCCCTGGGGAGGCCGCAGCTGGGGTGCTGTGTCCAGTGCTGGGCCCCCCAGTGCCAGAAGGACAGGGAGCTGCTGGAGCAAGGCCAGCGCAGAACCACAAGGATGCTCAGGGGATGGAGCATCTCCCTGGNCGCGGTCCTGTGCCCCCTGCTCTGGGGGTGCTGCTCAGCACGGGGGCTGGACGAGGGGATCTCTGGAGGTCCCTTCTAACCCCCACCGCTCTGTGATTCTGTCATCCTGAACTAGAGCAACAGCTGTTTTACGGGAAGCATTGTAGACCTGCTCCTACTGTATGTAGAGATTTTTCAGGCAGAAGCACACTGCTGAGTCAGCTTCTTTTTTGGTTTTGGGCTTCTGTCTCTTGGTACTTATGTCTCTATATGGGATATTGTATGATTTCACTGCAGGAGGGAATGTGGTGGCGTTCACCCATTGATACTATCTTTGTGCAGGCAGAGGGAAGAGTTTGCTGTGGGAGGTTTTCCTGGAGAAGAAGAAGCAGCAACTCAGGATGAGGTGACATTTCCAGGAGAGGAGGGAGAAGGGAACAGGATTATTGTGGCTGTTGTCAAAAGGATCCTTCAGAATGTTCAGGAGTCCTCAGCTAACCAAGGTACCTGTCTGGCAGAGGCTGAGGAGTAGGAGGCTCTGGGAAACTGGTAGTACCCACACTCCTGCAAGAGACTCCTTATCTGGCTCCAAAAGCTGCCAAGCCATGTTCATTGTCAGTTAATTGTGGAGACACCAAAGGAGAAGGAAGGTCAGCTACTCCTAAAGGAGAACCCTCAGTTCCCCAGTAACTGATGCAACCCTAGTATGTGTAGTCATCATCCAGGTGTCTAAGCCCCAGGACTGCAGGACCTAATTTAAAGGCTCACAGAGCCTTTCTGTCCATCTAAATGTATTATTTCTAAGTTTTTGTAAGTTTTTAGGCTCTGGTTCATGTAAAGGTTAGGACAAAACTTCGAAACAATTCTATTGATTTGGTGACAACAGATTCATCAAGTACCCTACACAGTTCCTAAAGACCACTGCTCCTAACAAAAGCCTCCTACTCAGTTTTCAGACACTTATATTGGGTCCACAAGAGAACTATCCCTACCCCACACCTTTCCCTAAGAATCTTATGGAATGTGGGACACGTTGACCCTGTAAAAGAACATAAATTTCTATTGTTTGAATAATGTCAGTGACCCATCTTTATTCAGCCATTCTATTAGTTTAAAATTTTTTCCATTCATCTTCTTGGTCATTGCCAGAAAATGCACATTTTAAGAATCAGAAAGGAAGAAATCAGAGTTCACATGTTGTTGTGGCCCTGCATAAGGCTCCACTTACACCCTGAATAACAACTTTTGAGGTAATAGGTTTACAGCAAGAGCTCATCCTCTGAGCATTTCTTGAGTGGGAGAGCAGAGACAGTTTCTGAGATGGTAGAAAACCTCTTGCGTACCAAACTGTTGTCCATAGGGTGTGGCCATGATAAAGTTGCAAATTTCTGCCAACTCTGAACAAAGTGCTTGACCGCAGGATGAGAACACATGGGTGGCTTATCTTGAGAGTGGAAAAGAGGTGAGGACAGTTCACAGAAACTCATCAATTATTTGGGAAGTGGACACAGAGAGATTTCTTGCTGTGCTCAACAGTGTACATGTAATTAAAAATGCATTTCTGCAAAAAGAAAGTAAAAGCAAAAAAGTGACTGACTAAAGCTCAATGTTGGCTAAAAGTGGCATTTGCTTGATGTGTCAAGTCTTCGCCCCAATAACCAAAATACATCATATGAAACAGCTTAAAGGACATAGGGAGTAGGCATGGTTTTCTTTGCACCCTACTATGAGTCTTTCAACAAAAAGCCCCTTCTGGCTGGTAGATGACTGCAGCAAGCTACTGTCCCTGGAGAAGGAAGAGTCAGAACTTTTTCATTTATAAAGAACATTTCTCTATGACAAATTTTATGCAGGCAATTTGATTTTACTTCAGTTATTTTCCTGAGGCACTAAACCTGGTTCAGAAAAGAATCCAGGAGTAGTTGGAATTATTTTTGTAAATAACACATGGTGCAATTTATTCTTTTTCTACCAAATTGGCATCATTACAAAGTGTTATGAGCTTTCCAAATTATGTGACAACTTCTCTGGTGCTTGGAAATAAAGACCTTTTTTCTCTTAGAATATAAAATAGTCTGTATTAAGCAGGAAAATAGAGAGCTTTTACACTGGATTAACACACCCACTACCCTGCTTATGGGTGTATACGCCAGGGTAACAAAATGTATGACATGCTATTTTCAAATTACTGTTTGTGATCCCATTTAGCTTGGAATAGGTCTGCATGCCCTATGCCTGTGTGAAATGCCCTGTTATTTTCAATCTGTTCCATTTAACAAATTGGCACTCTGTAGGAAAGCTGGTTTGATCATTCCTTACATGATCCTACTTTGCATAAATAGGAAATGTCCCTTTATAAGCCTTTTGAAGGGTGTTGGTTTTTCTCCTGTTCATTGCTAGGTTGGTCAAGCATTATAATCCTTCACTGTATGATCTCTCTGGACTTCTATTGCTTTTTCTTGCTGTTTGATTGTTTCCTTACACTATAAGGAAAGGAAGTCATAAAAAAATATAAGTTCTTAATAAAACCTTTTTTTTTTCTTTTTAAAGTATATACAGCTGTCATAAAATGATCAAAATTAAAGTAAAAGCAAGCAAAACAGTCATTCTTACTAATAACACAAAAGATTCTATTTCTGTATCTTTCACAAAAGTTGCTACAACTCTAAAATTTTGCAGTCTGTGGCTATATGAAAACGCTTATGGAGAATGAAGTAATACTGCTTTAATCTTGTTAAACTAAACTCAGAACTGGTGGTCTTCAAGCAGCAATAAATACAGTCACAGACATTATAGGGAATTAAGTCTAAAAAAAAGCAGCAAACCATTTTCTATGACATAATGCCTTCTAAGAAAGAAGATACTCTGTAGAGCAATAAATTAGTTGGAAATTAGGTAGTAGCTTGAATGTAACATCTAAACAGTAGATTGGGCAGACAACCACAAGAGGAAAAAATGTCTCAGGAGTCAAGTTCTATGATATAGAACATGGCTACAATAAAGATTCAGAAACAATTTGGGTTGCTGACTCATTGTATAACAAGAGTTAACAAGGTGGAGCTAGGTACCTCAGAGTGGCATCTACTAGTGATCAGCAGACTAAGGAAACTCTGAGGGTCCTGGAGATGTATCAGAAGGGTGGTTTCTAGCAGATGAAGAAAGTGTTAAAAGCCTCTTCTTTAGCCCTCCCTGTTATTTTCTGGGGTTTAAAAATACAGAAATTGGAGCAGTCTATAATACTGAGAAGCCCAATGTAACAGGTGCCCTGCTTGATCACCTCAACTGAGCATCACATCCGTAGGCTCCAATGTTCCTGATATCCAAACACTTATTAGGTCTGCCTTGTAAAACTAATATGTACATATGCTGGCCATCTGTTTAGCTCCTGTAAAGTAGGTCTCACTCCCAGATTTACTGTAATTGTGTTTCATGGCATAATCACTTATGTCTTTGTCCAGAACTATGTGGAGAGAAATATCTAGAAGTTCTTCACATGCTCTGCCACACTCTTTGACACTTCCTTTGGAAATTAGACCTTGAACACATTTCTTCTTGCCCAGTTTTCAGCAGAGCAGAAAGGTTGGTGCCTTACTCATGTCTAGAAGATCCTCCTTACTCCCACTTGGAATTTACAAGATGGTCTACAGAAGGCTTGAACATATAAACTACTCCATTCTGTGAAAAATAGGACACTTTCTTTTAAAGGATTGCATGGAAAAGTTTTTATTTTATAGACTAGCATTAGAACTTTTTGTTTCAAGGAGTAAAAGTTCTGAATTCTTCTTAATTTAGTGAATTACTTCTTGTCAACTTAGTTTAAAAATACTATTTGAATTCTCAAGCACTTCCTCTCCTCCTCCAACACCACTCCATGTTTATACCCAACAAATTATTCTTATGGAGAGGCTTTAAGCATCTCTGTCTGAAGGAAGGCTACCTTTTTTTCAACCCCTGCTACCACTATGCATTGATATAAACAAATAACTAAAACTAGGATGAAATAACTAATCAGCACTAAGTAAATTAAATGGAATTAAATTCAGTAGAATTTCTCCCCATATCATTTATCACCATCAGTAGATCCTCTTGCATTTGTGAGAGTATCTCTGTGTAGACACAGGTCTTCCTCACTCATGGAGTGTTATTGTCCCTCTGGTCCAGAGAAATCCCTTGGGATATGAAAGCAGGAACTAAAGGCATGAACTGAAGGTGAGGGAAGATGAGACTTTTACATACAACAATATTTGGGAAGCTGTTTGGAGAAGCCTAGGATTTAACCTTATTAAATAGACATATGGATCCTATCTCCCCTATCATGTTTCATGGGGATTGCAGGTGCCATGGAAATCTTGATTACTGAGTGGCTCCACATGAAGCTAGGTTGGGGGTTAATTGGGAGCAGAGTCAATGCAGAGAGCTCAATGTCATCATATGAATGACTCTGGATTCTCAGGGATCTTCCATAATCTGTAGGCTTGAAGGTAGGACTTCTTTCAGGTCAAAGAGCAAATATCACAGCTGAAAGGACAGAAGTAAAAGATAGAATATCTATAAGGGATTGATGGCAGGGGCTGTTGATGAAATTGATTTTTGTATAACAACTTAAAAGTCTGTTCTTATTTCTTTGGTATTTTTTTATGTTGTTCCCTTTTTTAGACATTTTATTTTCACTCTTCTAACATTTTGCATTTCCACATTTTGTGAGGGGCTAAGAGCCTAACAAAAACTTGACTTTTATTTTTTAACACTTCCAGTTTGAAATTCTAAATTAGGTCAGACCTATTTGCCAATACTCAATTAGATTTATTTAAGGTTTATAAATGGCCTTCTACCACACCTCCTATCTATTTCAGGATCTGGTAATTACAATAAGGGGTAGAAATAACAAATAACAAGAAACGTCCTGAGCAGGAAAGGAAAAGAGACAGATATTGAGATTCTTCATTCTATGAATAAGGTATAAAATATGTTGTATTTATATAGTAAACATACCTGTAAGAGTATATAAAACTTTCTTGGTAAAGACTAGCTATTAATGAAAATTACTTTTTTTTTTTTATCTGTAAAGGGATACAAAGTGCATATATTTTGATAAATTATGTTCAATATGTGGAACATAAACACCTGCAAATCTAACTCAAATTTGAACACACAAAACATGCAATTCAATAACATAATATTTTTCAGAACTACATGCGAAAATAAATTTCTGTGAGCAGAACATAATTTTACAGATTAACATCTGCACACTGAGTGAGATGAATGTTGCAATCATACTGATAAATGTCATGAATACCTTTTAAAGAAATTTTTGTATTTATAAAAGCAACATAACAAGAATGTTCTTATAATGTTAAACACATAAGTAAGAGTAAATTTAGACTTTTTGCAGGCACCCATATTGAATTGCCATATTTATTCAGCCGCTGAGCCACCAGCCACTAGCATATGTTCAGACTTCTTTGGTTCTACTGCAGTTGCACAAGGTTGCAACACTGGAGAAAAGAACCATTATCTCAAGGCTGGAATTGTCTGGATATAGAGCAGCTCTACCTTACACAGGCGATAAGCTATGGCTGACTGCAAACATATACTCGGTAGATTTTAGTCACCTTACATGTTTTGTCTCTCCATATAAGCCTAGAAAGTCAGGGTCTTTGAATATGGTGTACCTTCACAGGGCAATAGGCAATACCCACAAGCTCTCACACCATTTTCAGATCTTTGGCATTCTTACACAGGTCCCATAAGCCTGCTTCTTAAAAAATCTGAAAGGAAGAAGCAAGAAAAAGGGAGAGCTGAGTGAGAAACACTTACTGCTAAGTTGCAGTAGTTAAGTGAAAGGGTGGTATATTCTAGGACAAGTAGAAAAAGACAGGGGAAGTGCATACATGGTGTGCAAGAACTAAGCAAAGCAATTCAATCCACCAGGGAAAGGCAAGTGATGTTAAATACCAGTTTTTAACAATAAGGGCAATTTTCAATTTCTAATGTCTTGCTTGATTTCCATTATTATGTATAGATTTTTACTCCTGTGAGAAGTCTAAGCTGTTGTGATTTTTGACAAAGTTGTTCATATTACTTTCCTGTGATTTAACTCCAGCAGACAGAGGCCTGCTTGTTCTTCCACTCTAAGTTACAACGGTCTGCCAATCAAAAAGTTGAAAACAGTTATTCTGATACAAAACATCCCTGTGTAAATCAGACACCTGGAAATTTCTATGCAGTTCTCACAGCTTAGTAGCAAAACTAACACATACACTAATCTTTCACTCTAAGTTCATATGTTCTGTATCTCTGGTTCTTCTTCAGAATTAAAAGCATGGATGTGTTTGATAAGTGTGTGACTGTTATTAAGTTTTCCTTTTTTCTAGATGCCAGATAAGACTTATAAAAGCACAAGGTTCTTCAGGCTTGCAGTCTCAACATCATAGATCGTATTTCCATCAGGTGTGATTGTACCATACCCAAAATCCTGTTGCTTTAAAAAAAAAGCAACATCTATTCTATATTGCTTATGACTGTGGTGGTTTGACCCTGGTTGGATGCCAGGTGCCCCCCAAAGCCACTCTATCACTCCCCCCTCCTCAGGAGGACAGGGGGAGAGAGAATATAATGAAAGGCTCATGGGTCGAGATAAGGACAGGGAGATCACTCAGCAATTACTGTCACGGGCAGAACAGAGTCAACTTGGGGAAATTAGTTTAATTAATTAACAATCAAATCAGAGTAAGGTATTGAGAAAATAAAAACTAAATCTAAAAAACACCTTCCCCTCCCTTCTTACTTCCCCCCCCCCCAGCAGCGCAGGGGGACGGGGAATGGGGGTTGTGGTCAGCTCATCACACTTTGTCTCTGCCACTCCTTCCTCCTCAGGGGGAGGACTCCTCACACTCCTCCCCTGCTCCAGCCTGGGGTCCCTCCCACAGCAGACAGTCCTCCACGGACATCTCCAGCGTGGGGCCTTCCCACGGGCTGCAGTTCTTCATGAACTGCTCCAGAGTGGTTCTATTGCAGAACCTGCTGGTATAAGGACAAAAAAAAGTCACTATTTTAGTAGGTACAAAAAAAAACATAGATAAATATTCTTATTAAAGAGAATATATTCTCACTAAAATGTGCCTTTCACTTTTGAGTTTTAAGAAAACATAGCTAGATATTTGGAACCATAATATTTTTCCAGAAGATTAAATTAGATGAAAACTAGGACAGGGTGTTGGCCAATATGCATCAGTGTCCTCTTTGATATTTTAATAGATAGACCCAAGACAGGACTGCTAGTTTTGGACAGAATCAAATAGTACTAAAATGCTAAAAATAAATTATGAGAGGATTCAGCTAATGGGGCATCTGACTTCCTTCTTCTGGCTTGAAGAGATGAGTATTTTGCAGACAACCATCAAGAGAATTGTTTCTCACTGCGGCCAGGTAAGCATTGCCCAGCTTCTCACTTTATACTGAATATAAAGGATACTCTACTATTGGCATGTTCTTGAGAGTCCTCCATTGCCCTGCATCACAGCAGCAAAGCCTTCACAAGCATCCAGGGGAAGAGAAAAGTTCAGTTTGTGTGGGAATTCATCTACTTGGATGAACTTTTCCTACCATCCAAAGGCATATCCTGTAGCACTACAGCTGCCTTTAGATTTCCTCAAGGGACTTTAATAACCATTCCTGCAGAAAGCTGAACCTATAGCAGCCTTTAGATGAGGGTTTTTCATGATTCACATCCTCAAAGAATTCCCCAGGCTATTTTCTCCCTTTCTAGATGGGAAACCAATGATTTGGAAATTATGTGAGCACACCTAATTTTCAAACATTTCAACCTTGTGCTTTTTATTGCTCCGGTAACAATTTGAAAAATTCATCATCATCTTTCAGATCAAGATTTCTGGGCACACTTCACAACCAAACTACTCAAATCCTTCAAGCTGACCTTTCAAGTTATTTATTAAAATTAATTGCATTTTGTGTCGCATCAAACAAATTAATTCGGTCAAGATAAGAACCTCTTTTGAATCTTTTTTCATTGCCTCTGTGGACCCAAATCTGAAACTTGGCTGGGGATGGGGAGGTGTCAAGGCTGAATGATACACTTGTTAAGGTGTCCGCTCCTTGTCACACAAACCTTTTCTAATGGCGCTTTTCTATTTCTCGCTGTTTACCAAGAAAGGCAGGCTGTGCTGAGATTGCACAGTGCATTAGGTGACCAACAGGGAAGTCTGAGAGGTAGCAATGTAGAATGCTTAAACTATTTAGACATGAAAATGAATTTGTGTTTCAGAATATTTTTTTTTCCCCTAAAAGCAAGTTTCATGGCATATCTTGATCAGCTGACACTGCACAAAATATGTTATTCCTTCAGGTGCACCCAATCTCACATTTTGCAGCTTTCTCCTATAATTGCACCAAATGCCAAAACCAAAAATTAAATGGGGAGCAAGGTCCAGAACTTAAAGTACTACTAAGGGTTGAAGAAACTCTTTTGGCTGTGAAAGGGAATGAAAGTGCCCAAAAATGGGGAAGAAACACATATAAGGAAATAAAAGAACAGGAGGACATTGAGACTCATCTTTCAAATCCATGTGAGCATTCAAGTTTTACAGTATTGAAGAATTATGTGCTGTAATTAATACACTATTCATTGAACATTTAACTAAGTTATAGTTACTGCATGTTCTGAATTCTCATGCATACACAAGTATTCAAGTAATGTGTTCATCACAGTTACCAGCTTTATTTAATCCATACTTTTAATACATCTGTTTCAATAATTAACAACGCTAGAGCTTGAGGCCTTAACACTACCTTAACCTGGCACGTACAACAGGTAAATATTAAACAGCTACAGGCAATGTGCAAAGAAATCACTCAGTGGGAATTCTTTAAGACAGACATTGAAGGAACTGCCATAGCTTTGAAAGCAAATTTTCAATGTCTTTCAAAGACAATATAAAATCGTATGAAATTCTCCATAGTATTAAAATACTAAAAAACTGAGCAGGATCAGCTGTCTCCCAAGAAGTCTGAGGACCAGAAAGTTTCCCCATAATCTTACCCAGTTATTAAGGAATAAGCTTACACAAATAGTCTATGCATGACCATATATAAAAGCATGTATATACATTTACATAGGGATTTATTTTATCTCTCATTAACATAGGAGTTTACCATAAACAAGATTGGTTTGCCTGATTTTGTGCATACCTCTAAATGTTGTACACATACAATGTAAAGATGATATATTTCTTTTGTCTTCAGATTAATCTTTATCTTGTGAAAAGAGGGTCACCTTAATGATGCTGATTCTTTTGCTTAGCAGTTCCTCTTTCACCTTCGTGGTTATGATGTGCTCTGTTTTGATAGTTTATGGCAACCAGTAACAGTAGTGTAAAGGAAGCATTGCCCAGGTTTTTTTTTCTTTATGAACTTCATATTGTCAAACCAGAGAGCACACTCTTGTTCTTATTTTTTTCAGACAAAAATGAAGACTGTATTTCTCAGAATCATTTTAAGAGCACTCAATCTTAATAATTACTGCTAATCTGCATCAGATGCTGTGTTTAATTGCAGGTTGACAATGAAATCAGTGTGGTTTATGTCATTAGACTGTTATTCCTTTTCTGCATTACTAATGTTAAATGTGTCAGGATCAGATATAAAAGAAACTGAGCAGTTTGTCACAAAACAAACAGCCATCCTTGGGAAATTTTGGGGAAGAGATGAAGTATCAGCAAATAATTCATAATTCTTGTTCATACATTGTTTGGAAATAGTCATCTACATATTCAGTTACTAGAAATATCTGCACATATTTTAAATAACATGTAGGCAACATAGTCTAAGGCATAATTTTTTACAAATATTTTACAAATATTTTTTACAAATAGCAACAATTACACACACTGTACACTGGATTATATTTTAATCCACTAATCACCCACAGAAATTACTACTCAAATGTGTGCTGCTTAAATTATTTTGATATGTCCTTTAAGTATGTTCTTGTCATCCAGAAAACATCAATATCGTTAGAAGGAAATGACTTTCAACTGTCATTCAGTAACAATCTACTACAAAAGACCAGCAGAAGTTAAAAATAGAATACATATGAGTAAAAGACAAGTTCCCTTTATTCCCCTGTCTTTGTCACTCCCTTGGGAAGAAAAAAGAAAGGTAAAGTACTGATAAACTGAAATTTAAAACATAGACAGTTTCTATGTAAAATAAAGTAAATTGAACTCCACCATTCACTCACTGCATCCCTCCTCTTCTGCTTAATCTCTTTAGACAGAGGACTTCCCTTGGAAGTCGAACTTCTGCCTGAGGCACTCCCCCCATCAGCTTTATTGGTTCTGAATGTCAGACCCTGTAAAAAGCAAAGGTCTGTCCTTAGCTCACTTATAAATCCAGTTCCCTTCATACAGCTGTGCACCAGAATACTTTCAGTTACTGGTTTAAATCCACTCATCTTGATGCATATCCCCTTTTTCACCCATTTAACGAAATTATTGATTGTTATTCATAGGTCAAAGTCTCACATACAAAAAAAAAAATTAAAAATTTTGTGTGTTACTATTGATCTTTAGTATTAAAACTATTATAAGAATTTATATATCGTAAGAACTGAATGATCATACACCAGACTGCTGCTAAAAGAAAATGGTGTAATAATTAATGAGCCTGTAATGCTTACTCTGAAATCCAGCATGAGACTACAGTTCATTCTTCTTAGTGCAGCTGAAAGATGCAACAATTCCAAAATATTAACACAGAGACTGCTTCCTGAAATGCTGAGTGCTAGCATATTAGGCAGTTTAATTTTTGCTGCAAAGTCTTGTTGTTTAATAGCTCAAACAAGTCTGCTGGATGGAGTACCACAAACACTGGAAGAAGAAACAGATTTTAGGACAGGTAACCTTGACAAATGACGTAACTATTCACTAAGTTTGAATATTAACCAATATTAGATTATTCCAGTTCAGACTGTGTAATAAATAAATGACCAAAAGTTCGTGATATTGTAGCAGTAGTTTCTTGGCATTTAATATGATGCAACACCTTCTATCACAAACCATCTGATTTTAGTTTTCAACACCTTCATTTAGACAGGAAAACTTTCAGCCCCTGTTAATATGTGTCTATCTCTCAATAAGTTTCCATCATTTTAAGGTCTAGTCTTAACATTTTCAAATATGGCTTCATGGCAGTGAAAATGTAGGAAGAATATTTGATCAGAATAGCTTTACATACCATTAGGGTTTGTTCTTCAAGGCATCACCATAATTTAAAAGAAATTCCTGTGGGACAGCATAATTTTTAGTCTCTTCTTGGAACAAGTAGCATGTTCTTCTCTTCCCAAACATTTCCCCCTCACACCTCCATTAATCTGGGTAAGGAGTCACTTCCTCTGGAGCAGAGTTTTGTGGTGGTTTCAGGATTTTCTTTCTCCAGAAATTCATGTGAAAGAAAGATATCAGAAAATGTTGCTTTACTCAATGGCTTATCCTTTTACAATTAAGGACTGTATCGATTCTGTTCCAAGTGCACAATTTTTTTATATTTCTTTGTAAACTGGAATTCAATTTTAAAAGTTATCTTCAACATTTAATGCTGAATATTCTAGAGCCAAAGAAATTCAGAACATTTGTACAAGCAAATTTATTCTCATAAATGTTTGCAGAGAGAGAAGTAATCTCATTACTGTATTGTATTGCACTGACACAGGAACAAAGAGAAAGAAAAACTTTAGACCTATATGTTACTTGTGTTAAAAAAAAAAAACTTTTGTGACTGCTCATTATGGGTGGATAATAAGTATATTGTGTTTTCATGAATTTTGTTATGTGTACAATTTAAGCTTCAGCTCATTTATGATTTAATTTATCCATGTTGTCCTTGCTGAGACTAAACAGATGGCCATGTTGGAATCACAGGAGTATGAATCTTTAGATTTTCTGTTACACATGTTCAGAGGTGAACATATGCATTCAGAGAAAAGAACTCCTGAGAAATGAGGCCAAAACCTCGAGGATGGAGGGGATGTGAGAAGGTATTCAGCTTTGTAGACAATTACTTAAAAAGGGTAATAAAATGCTTAATTTTGTCACATTTAGTCATGTCAACCAGCCTGAGTCAACCAGACAGAGAATGCTTACACTGGATGAAGAAAGCTGGATTTCAAATGCTGATATCTTACGGCTACCTACTGATTTAATAAAGTAAAACAGCCTGGACATACATTAGAGTCTGACTTTTTAAGGTGCAGAAAATATTCCACTCTAGTTAAAGACAATAGGAGCTATAGCTGCCTTTTATAGCTGAATAATCAGGCATTTACTATTTNAGAATCAGGCATTTACTATTATTATAGCCACAGCAGACTTTCTCTTTTTTTTTTTTTCTTTAATAAATGAGCACTTAAACTCTTAAATTCCTGAACTGCTGGAAACAACCGAATACTTAACATTTTAGAAAAAAGCAGGCCACTCATGTAAGTACCTTTAAAAAGAAAGATTTAGGGTCCTAATATTAGGGTCCCACTTAGAAAGGAAATCTTATATAATGTAATCAACCTGTGATTATAATATTAATAAACTACTTCTCAAGGACATACTTTATTAATGTATACTTGTGCACATGAATAATTGGATTAAAAGTGCAGCTGAAAAATACACACTACAAAGAATGAGTTTGCTTAGTTTATTTTTAAATGGTAGACATTCTGAAATATTTCAATTTTACTTTTAACAAAAGCCTCCTCCATAACACTGCATTTGGAGTCATTCTTTGCCTGGTGGAGGGAAAACTCAAACTGTAACCACTCAGCAGTGGTAATTCGTAACCAAGGGTGATCTGGCATGGATGGCAAGAAGGTTTGAGTGCAGAAGGGGTTAAATGGGTTGAAAGCAGGGATGCCAGGGACAGAACAACTCCCTGCAAGAGAGTCAAGTTCGCTGGTGAAGTAAGAAATGCCACTATGTTTTCTTGTAACAGTCAATCATGCAATTTGAACGCTCAGGGACCACCTTCGATCAGCAGAAGTAGTGCTGGGGGATGAATCCAACACCGGGCTTATGTGCCTGATGCCAATGCTGACGTGATTGGTGCTCATGCAACTGTATATAACAAGGAATTGGCTTGTGCCAGTTTTTGTTACAGATCAGCTTACGGTGGTAGGACTCTGTCCAATGTATTGTATTCAAGTATATAAATTCACCTACACTGGGATATACAGAATACTAGATGTCTTTTCTGAGGAGGCAATGGCCAGTTGGGACTCACTTGC
>VZTV01054955.1:5412-16727 GCA_013400875.1 Anhinga rufa
GAGAAGAGTCTCCATGCCTTCCTGGAACTGGTAGCTGCTCTTCCTAAGTACAGCTGAACAGAAGGGTCCCTTCAGTGAAGTACATGCAAACCTGGATGTCAGCCTTAGCCAAAGGAGGCTCTTGAGATCACCATGAAGGGCCAGGTTATTACCCAAAGTCATACTGAATCAAATTGGGGTGGCAACATTCACTGCTGTGTTACTACAGCACAAGTTTTGTAATACAGCCACTTTCAGCTCCACTCGGTTAAATACTTCTTCACCTTTTTGGCTTCTGAAACTGGGGATGGGTATCTCCTTCTCCATTTACCCCTCTTTTCTTTCTACCGTTAGACTTTATCAGACTCTTGGACTCACTTGTGAAGTATTTTTCTCCTTCACAGAGATATGGTTCCTGACGCCATCCCATCTCCTCAACACAATCACATAATATCCCAACTCCTGCAGTCATTTATAGAGAAAAGTAACATTAGGAAATAATTGTTTGGCTGTTTATTGATGCACCTTAGTACCTGGGGAAAAATAAGAATGAGAACCCCACTCCAGTGCTGCTTTCTGTGCATCACCAACAATTTTGCTATGAAACCTGGATATGTGACTCTAGCTGTGACAGAGAAGCAGGTGTGAGAAGGAAGTATGGCAACATCCTCCAGCGTCTCACCATGTGACTGGTACGGAACTCACAAGGTGAAGCACTGAGGAAAGGAGTGCCTGTATGGAAGCCATGAACTACCAAAGTGCATCCATGGCTGAAAGATTAATGAATTCTAAGGCTGTGTCCCAGGCCAGAAGAAAAATCACTGAATCAATAGATATTATTTCTTTTTGGGGTATTATTCCCAAGTCACTCCCTCTGCTAGCTCTTAGAGCTTCTTCCTTCTTCCTGTCTCCAATCTTATTCCATCCCTGCCAACACAAGAAGCTATCCCCCTCAATTCTCTGCTCCCCCTGCACCTTGCAGAGAGCTTGGCCGTGCTCACAGCTTCAGTTCTGAGCAACAGAGAGGATAGCTGGCCATCTTGCAGATAGTTATGCCCAGAAGACACAGCAAATTCACTTTCACCCTTCCTCCTCCTTATTCTCAGGTTGCACAACAGTAAATTGCTTTTTATTTGCTGGGTCAGCTGCTCTGACCAGCAAGTAGACCGAAATGGAATCAAGGCTCTGCCCTGTGCCCAGCTACACATGGTGAGGGGAACCATACTAACATCTCTGAACATTCAGGTGTCAGGACCTGGTGGCACCCTTACGGTTGTACCCAAGCTTCTCATTTCCCAGGACAAGTATATGGCTTCGACCACAGTCTAACTCGGAGTCTAGCAGTAATCTGCAGGGCTCTGAAGCCATTAATTCCTGCTGCCTGCCTGCCAGCTCCCAGCAGCATCAGCACACAGCAGAAGGCTCCAAATGTTGCTCTTGCTGTCAGTGAAAACAGCAAGACCTTCTGGGGCATATTAGTGCTGCTGTAGGTGAGGAGGCAACAGATGGAAAATAGGTTTAGAAGCTCTGGGGACATCCATGATGCTCTAGGGACTGCAGATGGCTGGGAACAATCACAGTAAAAGCATCAGGAAAATTATTCAGGGCCTCTTACCTTACTAGAGCCGAAGGAGCGCTTTGGCCACCTTTTAAACAATGCTCATGACAGATGGTTGAATATCTCTCTATTCAGAAGTTGCTAATACAGGAAAGTATTATGGCAAACCCCGAATTCTGCTAATCCACAAATTCAGAACCTGCACAAAAGATACACAGTAGGGCTCACTCAGAAATCAAAGAGCATAAACAAAACCTACACATCTGTAGATATGAATTAGTGCTTCCTTACCCTTACTTAATCTGGCTCATTGGAGATACAAGAAAAATATGAGAGCTGATTTTTTAAGTGACTTTCTCTCTGTTCCACTGACCCTGATTTTGAAAAGAATGCATGAATTCATGCAGAACCACATTGCATTCAATCCTCTCCTACTACCTTCATGAAGAGGGGAAAAAGTCCTTGAATCTCCATCTATTTTAAATTGTGTTTGTATGAAGAGAACACAGACAGAAGCATTACCTTTTGGTGCAGGGTCTCACAGCAGGGCTACAATTTGAGGAAGACTGGTAGAAGAGCAGGGGACAGCACTCTACTGGCTGAGTTATCTGGGCTGACTTGCAGAATAGGACACCGTATAAGAAAGGTGCAAGAACTAGATCCTGAAAAAAAAAAGTATTTGACCACCTATTTCTGTAGTTGAAAAACATTTTATTTATTTATCATAAAAATCAAGCAACACAGAAAGAGACAACTTTGCCATAAGTTACACAAGCACCTGATCCCTAGTTGCTGTTCCCATTTGCTCAGGGAACTTTCCAACCTGGGCTATTCTATGATTCTATTAGTTTTCTAAACTCTCAGACAACAATTTCAACAACAAAATGGAAATTACAGACTTGTATCATGGAGGAGGGCTGTTCTTACTTTGCAGAGGTTCACCTCTCCAAACTCAGATGTGTTCTGTGGTCCTGTGACTCCTCTCTTTGTGAGTGGGGGTGAAAGAACTCCACTTAGGAAATGAGTGTAATGGTTTTTGTAGTTAAGTCAGAATAAAAGAAGAATTTAAACATGCAAATCCACCTAATACAGTAGGAATATGTTAGAAAACATAAAGATCTATCCTACTTCTTCAGGTTACTCCTGCACATAGTTGTTTATGAGGAAGACAGTAGGCCTGCCTATTTCGCAACTTTAGATTTGTACCAGTACAGTTATAGTGGCTGAACACCTTAAAATAAATAAATAAAAATGAAAAAAAATTAAACCTACCTAATCTACCATTTTAACAAGAATGAGTGGTTATTGTTAGCAAACCCGAAATGCAGCATTTGGTAGAAGATGAGATCTCAGGAGTTATTTCAAAGTTTAGCTAAAAGGATGTATTTAGAGAAAGAGTGCATGCTTACAGTCCATCTTCCTAGCCATCGTTCTAACACTTCTCTATTTTATCTGAGCACCTTATAAAGACAAAGTCATCCAAAGAATATATACTTACCTCTTGAGGGCATTGTACCCAATTTGCTGGTAGAAAGCTGAAAAACTGACTGATGAGTGACTTGCCAAAAGACATACAGGGAATATGCATACCGATGTCTGGAGTTTAAACCTTGCTGCCTTACCTACCAGCTCCTTCACCACATAGTGGTGAATAAGAACTTAAATAACACCTGTAGCAAAATTTTATTTCCTCACATCATTTAAATAACTTACTAGAGTAAGTAACATAGCAAAGTATCATGAGAGCAGCCATATGGGGTCAGATCAAAGGTCTATCTAGTCCAGTATCCTACCTCCAGCAGTGGCTGAAAATAGATGTTGACAAGCATCACACCCAGAAGGGTTCAGATCATTGGAAAAGTTCAGACTCAAAAGCTGAAATATCCTTTTACTCAGCATATTTTCTTATCTGATCTCCCTAAACTGCATGTCAAAGCTATGTGGAAAAATATTGTATGTGGGCTTTTGTACATATTATGGACAACCTATGGCATATTAGCTGTAGTTTAAACCTGAGCTACTTGGACTACTGCTAGCAGTCCTGACAGGTAACCTCCAAATCTCTTCCAGCAACTTTTATTATCTACTGAACTCCTAACTCCACCAGACTTTTTAGGAATCTGCAAGTCAAAAAAGGCTGGAGTTTGCTTCTTTAAAGATTAGGTTTCAGGTGATTCTTCTTGCAGTTGCCTGTTCGTAGATGAGAAAACCCTACCATCTGCTGGAGAGAAGAAAATAGAATCACAGAATCATAGAATAGTTTGGGTGTGAAGGGACCTTTAGAGGTCATCCAGTCCAACCTCCCTGCAGTGAACAGGGACAGCTTCAACTATACCAGGTTGCTCAGAGCCCCGTCCAACCTGACCTGGAATGTTCCAGGGATGGGGCATCTACCACCTCTCTGGGCAGCCTGTGCCAGTGTCTCACCACCCTCATTGTAAAAAACTTTTTCCTTATATCCACTCTAAATCTACCCTCCTTTCATTTAATACTGTTACCCCTTGTCCTATTGCTACAGGCCCTGTTAAAACGTCTGGCCCCATTTTTCTTATAGTCGCCCTTTAAGTACAGGAAGGCTGCAATAAGGTCTCCCCACAGCCTTCTCTTCTCCAGGCTGAACAACCCCAACTCTCTCAGCCTGTCCTCACAGGAGAGGTGCTCCAGCCCCCTGATCATCTTCATGGCCCTCCTCTGGACCCGCTCCAGCAGGTCCATGTCCTTTCTGTGTTGGGGGCTCCAGAGCTGGACACAGCACTCCAGGTGGGGTCTCACCAGAGCGGAGCAGAGGGGCAGAATCACCTCCCTCGCCCTGCTGGCCACGCTGCTTTTGATGCAGCCCAGGGTACGGTTGGCTTTCTGGGCTGCAAGTGCACATTGTTGGCTCATGTCCAGCTTTTCATCCCTCTGGCCCTCTGGCTCCTGCAGCTGTATCTGTTCTTCATCTTCCTGCACCTCTTGTGCTCTTGTTTCATCTTTGTTTCAGCACCTTTTTTGTTTTGTTTTAAGTAAGCTGTTGGTTTAATTATCCTGTGTGCACAATGATTTGGATAAGTCATTTTGTGTGTGTACACATGCTGATATCTCAGATGTTCACTCTATTCTTTAACTCCCACTGCTGTTTCACAATGAGACAAACACAGCATCATAGCAATTAGAAGCTTTGTGGGGAAAAAAAAAAGCTTAATTCATCATATTTTTATTATTTCTTGAGGTATAAGGTGACTTGAACAGAATATAAGCAAATTAACCTATAGTAGCGCTCCAATCCAGTACAGCTCTTTACCTGTCATTTTTCAATTTCCCACCAGGTTACTCTTAGGAAGCAAGACCAAAAATCCTACCCGTGCCTTTGTCTGGGAACAGAAATTACTTGAGTCAGCTCTTCAAATCCTGGCCAATATTGCAGGTGGACTGAGCTGCTTGAGCAAAGCACTCGTCACAGCAGATACTTTTTCATACTTAAGAGGCCATCTAAGCATAAAAACAAGGAGAAGCCTCTGCACTCCATAACCTGCTGCGAGGTTTCCCCACCACTTCTTCTTAAAGCACACAGCAAATGCAGCACCGACCCATGCACTACCTGTCCCTTGCAGTGAAAGGAATGCTGTGGAAGACTAACGTGCTCTGAGTGCTTTTGGTGGACAAGACATCTCACCCAGAATCCAGCTCTTTGGGACCCTTTTCACAGCCAGTTTTCTTCAAGGCCAGTATACAGCATGTGCCCATTTCATAGTTAAAGCATGGTAACAGTTTCTCTTTGTCTGTCCTGCCATCCTGGTATCTGTTTCAACATTGTTCAGGTTCTCTGAAGAAAGAACACATGGTGGCGACCCCCCATCTATGTTAATGCATTAAATCCCACATCTTTATTAAAGATAACAGAATACTGGCGTATTTGCCATCCCTAGCACATGGTGTTTACATCCTAGTTTAAACACAGGACACAGCTTCTTATGTGCAAGCACACAGACATGCCTACAAGCTTGTTCGTGGATCCTGGCTCCAACTGGCATGGGTTTGATGGATGCACTGGTAGGAGCCAGAGCAATCATTATGGCCCTCTTAGACTTCTCCAGTAGCACTGTCCTGACTCCTACAGCAAGCCCAAAAGCAAAGACACCAGGGATGAATTGTTGGATGGGCCTGCTGGGGTCACTCGGAGCTTGGCTGTATCACAGACATTTATTGCAACTGTATCTACCGTTTTACTCATGTAAATCCTGTTGGTATTTTCTCATCCAGCTAACCCCAGCCTTTGTGCTATGATGTGGCATACCACAAGCCAGCAGGAAGCCAAGCAGACAGAGAAGCTTTTTCCATCAGTTTCACGAAGGCCCAAAATGTAACCCCAGAATCCGACATAGATCTATTTACACTTCCATTTTTCAAACACTATTTATAATTACATACTATGCAAAAGTCCAACTCTTCTATGACTCTGTAAGTCACAGATTTTTAAAAAAATAATAATTTTATTAATTCTACCATGTGTAAAGCAAGGAAACAGAAAGCAAAGTGAGCCATATTTTGAACACCGTTATTCTGCTTTGGGTGTATGTAATAACACCATCAAAAGAAACAGAATGATTTATGCCCTAATATGTAGCTGTCTGCATTATGAAACAGTAAATCAAAAAGGAGCACATAAAAATCCAGGAAGGTAGTGAAAGTATCTTTGATCTTATATATTATTTATCTCTTCAAGTACACAAAACATAACTGTAGGTTCTGCTCTGCATTCTGTGCATCTTATACCTGGAATAATAATACAAAATCATGTAAAAGGACCCTTGCCTAATGATCCAAAATGTTTGTTATGAAAAGGTGAAATCCATCCAGCCCACAGCTGTTCCATCCTGGACAGCCGGGGAAAATGAAAGAAAAGATGAGTTCTGTAGCGTATCCAAAGACTGAATAATCTGGCTCTGGCAGATCATTGAGTTCCCAGGGAATTTTCTACATAAAGGAAGTCAGCTGCAAGCTGACAGGGAATGAGGGCTCTGGGAGATTTCATTATGAAGCCTGGAGTGGTAGTTGCAAGATGTGCCTTCACTCATTTCTGTTCCATGCAGTTGCAGCAATCCAGCAGTTAGCATAACCTTCAGCCTGACTAGGCTGTGTTGGATGTTAGACGGGATATTTTTCTTGTTATAAGTTTGGTCCCACTGATGTAGGTTAAAATTTCCCTGCATCATACAATAAGAAAGAAATATAATTCTGGAATCTTTTGATGCTTTAGGTTCTAATGGGAATAGGTTCTTCTGACCTAAAGCCACATACAGAGTTGAAAAAAAAAGCGAGAAAAATATTTGTTTGCACCAAAATCAGTCCCTTGGTGTGCATAAGGCAGGCTAAACAGGAACATCATAGATTTTCTCAGACGTGTCAGAAAGCAATGTTGTAAATAATTTAAATTGCATATATCTAGTTATGAGATGCTACCGTATTGCAAGGAGATGGAGGGAAGATGTAAAAATAAAAAAAACAGGAAGAATTAGAACAGCTAATTCTTATGATGTTTGAGTAACAAAAAGTAAGGATAGAAAATACACACTAGAATCTTGCCTGCAGACACACATCTATTAATTCAGCTAAATTATGACTTAAATTGGCTTATCTAATGTAAACACCCATATACAGACACCCATGTTATTTTATCAGTTATTTGGATAACCAGCTTGAGAAAAATCAATATGAAACAACTTACCTACATATTGGCCTGCACCGGTATAATTAAACAATTTCTAAAAATGTAATTGAATTCTCTGTATGGCTAAGACTTGAAATATCTCACTGGATAGTGCTTGATCAAAATAGCAAAAAAATACTTCTGGAGAATCCACTGATATCAGTTCCATCATTCTGGAAAGCACCGTTAGAGAAAAATGCATTTTTCTCTTAGGCCTGTGAGTGAAATGTCTGTAAGCATATCCTTGTTTTATAGCTGTTTGTTAGCTCTTGCTCCTTGAGGCACCTAGGAATCTCAGCACCACTCGGGTTTATGCATGCAGGGCCACACATCCCCCAAAACTGGCATCAGAAGAACATCAGTGTTTAAGAAATGCAGTAAGAGCCAGGAAACCACCAAGAGAAGGGTGCCTGTGCTGATTAGTTTCCTTGCATGCATGTGGCAAGATGCAGTCTTCATCCAGTACGATTACTGTTTAGGGTCAGGACTCCTGCCTGACACAGCAAAGAGGATGTACCTGCCCTGGGGATAAGCAAACAGTGAGTAAATAAACAGTAGGTGCTTCCAGAGATAAAAACAGAGATATTTTCAAAGGTAACATATGCTAATAAAAACATTCAGACACCAGAAACATTAATTCAGTTTCCAAATCATGTTCAAAAGGTCACCATCATTAAAAATTTTTAAAGCTTTTTACTTAGGAAAAAACCAGACCTATCAGTAGAGGTGCGAATCCTCACCTGAGCCTGCCCTTACCAAATCGGCAAGTTGGGGTCACTGTCTCTCACAGCCATTCTGCTTAGCCTTGCTCCATCTATAGATGTCTTGCCCTCAGCCTCAAGCTTTTTTCCTCCCAAACCCTAAGCGTTTCTGTTTTTTTCCTATAGACTTTTCTCTCTCAGACTGCATCATCCCATATTGCTCACTCTCTGCAACTGAAACAATTTCAGGTATTTCCTTCACCTGGTGTCTTGCACACCCCCCCAAGTAAAAATTTCCATCAACAAAATTCAACATGTAGCACAAACAATCTGCATTTAATGTCATTTATTCAAGACATGATTGTAGAAATCCAAGCCAAATTCCAAAATACTTAACAAGCAGCATGAAAATAGCTTCCTATCGCCAGCAACAGAGTAAGAAGCTGTGAATTATTTTTTTCTGACAGTATGTTATTTATAGTAAGCAGGCAAGCACAGGGGTGACTGCAAGTGACTCCAGGCCAAACACAATGACGGTGAACTCTCTCAGGATATGAGCTCGTCATCACTTCCTCTTACTGTAAAGCACAGAAAAATAGGGAATAAGGATCTCCTGCCTGATACTGTAGGCTTTCAATTAGCCTGCTCCCTACCTTGATAAAAGTACAGAATAAAGCAGGCATTTCTTCCTGCAACGGACTGATCAACAAAATGCTGAGGCATAGGTTTTCCTGAGGGTTAAGTTCAGTGTCTTGTGCTTTTTGGCAAAACCCTTGCAGTTTGGGATGAGTTTCCCTGCCACCTCCTAATGAGTTATAATGCCCAAGATGCTGAAAGAAATAGCAGGCAGATGGAGCTAGTGATTCGTGCATTGTCAGGAACAGAGGCTAAGTGAGAGTGTTTGTAGGAGCCGTCTGCAGCTTTATACAGTGATCCTACATTCACTATATTTGGGCTTGACACCAGCAAGAGGATCCATCAGTACACAAGCGGCAGTGAACTATATTGGAAGTGTAGTAAGATCAGTTGTAAAGAAGATTTTGAGCAACCTGGGAAGAGTAGCTTACCTCAGTCTTTTGCTGAAGAAGGAAGCTCCTGCTGAAGATACCCCCATGTATCACTCATAGACTAGTCTTTTCAGGGTAAAGTTTTCCTACGTTTGAGAAACAAAGTCATAAATCCTGGCATCCTTATCCTCTGTAACTTGGGTCAAATCCTTTGACTTTCTACTTCAATATTTCCATCTATGAAAAAAACAGGATACTTTATTTACCTCATATAGATATTGTGAGGACATTTTCATATTTCTATATTGCTTTTAACATGCAAATGCACTCTACAGTGGAATACTCTGCACATTACTTTGAAAGGCCACCAGCCCACATTTTAGGATATATGAAGTATGTGTTTCAAAACTGTTTTTCTTATGCACAGTAGAGATGGGTCCAAATTGTAGTAATTCAGACAAGGCTCATACTGTACCAAAACACTGTGTTATTTAGACTTGGAGTTCAGGGTCAGGCCTACCTCCTATGAACAGACACTGTTCATGCTTTAGAAATACTCAGTGAAAAGTGAAATTAGAAAAAGACATAAACATTAGTTTTACTATAACAGTGTGCTGATGTATTAGAACTGGAAAATAATAATCCAATGAGATCTTCTGAGTGATCACAAGTGTTTTAAGGTTCTTTCTGTCCATCCACACAGTGAAATTTGTCATGACATTCTTCCCAAAATGTAGTATCCTAATAACTACCTTTTTACATGGGAAAAGTAGAAAGTGTAAAAAGAGTATAAAGGAGAAACCCCATGGCATCCAGATAAGGGTAAAATCATGGCTCTATTGAATTTAATCAGAAGTTTGTCAGGGCTCCTATTTTAGCACTTTGGAATGGAAAGTTTTGACAACGTCCTTTTGTTATCCCTCAGCCCCTGGCATATGGATCTGGGTAAACAATATTGTGTTCTGCACTTAAAATACAAAGAAGACTATTGCAAGTGCATCCCTACGGCTCTCAAAAACTACAGGCTGGGAAGTGCAGAAAAATATGTGGAAAACTATCAGAGAGACATTTTGCTCCGTAATTCAATACACAAAGGGAGGGCTCAGGGCTAAAGCACCTCTTCACTGATGTGGACAAATCTTCAGTGGCGTCTTGAAAAATCCTGAGCAAGGTGGGACAGTCTTGACATTGAGGAAATGAGGAAATCTAGACATTGTGGCATTAAGATGCCAACTTAGCAAGAAAAAAAAACCCATATGCTTTTAGTACTAAGGCAAACTGATTTCTGAGGTTGTCCTCCATCTGAGGTCTCCACAAGTAAAGAAACAGAAGGCAAAACTTTGTAGCTCTGGGGCTTTAAGAACACAAGGCATTTTCACAACCAGTCACCACCCTCACAGAGTGATTTTCTGTAGTACACGATTCGCAGACATAGAAGAAAGCAGGTCACGCAAAAAGAACTTTCTTTTTCAAGAAAAAACTTAGACTTCTGGGGACAAAAAATAAACCTAGCTACCACTTGATTACATTATTTTTTACAAGTGAGTGCCCTAGCAGGGGCAGAGTACCTGGAAGTATTTTGCCTTGAGTTTGGTTTGCACCATATGGAGCCATATGTTGCAGAAAGGTTTAGTAAGAGGCAGTCTCTATCCCATCATCAATAAGCTGATGGCTGCTTTTAGCAGATACCAGAGTTGTACCTGATGGAAGACAGAAGAGGGTATTTAGTGGTGGAAATATGCAATTACACCTGGATTTGGTTTGGATGTCATTAGAAGCATTTCAGAATTTTTCAGTTTAAAATTTATTAAAAGCAACATTTTCTCTTTAAATTGTTTTTGCACGTATATGACTAGCGGTATCAAAAATTCTACCAACAGCCTGCCTATTCATTTTTGCAGTACCATACAAAACCATGGATTTACCAGAAGGAAAGGGTGTTTAAGGCCTCTGTTACAGTTGGGGATATAGTGGAAGATGCTGCTGGGGACATGCAGCCCCAGGGAGGCCTAAGGGAAAGGAGTAGGGGAGAGCGGGAGAGAGCAGCCATCGCACACAAACAACCATCTCCCCCTGGAATGACTGCATGTGACCCGCAGTGAAACTGGGGACTAGGATGGGGGCAGGTGAGATGTTTGGCTAAAGTGGAGCCTGGGGAAGGCAAGGTGTTTCTTAAAGTGTTTAATTATGTTCTCTCTTTTTTTTTTTTCACCTAATACCTGAATCAATGATCAGAAGTTGGTGCTATCTGGCAGTAAATTAAGTAACAATTCCCTGAATTGAGATTGTTCTACCTGGACCAGGAATGAAGAGAAAAACCCCCAAACCCAGCCATCTCCTCTCCTTGCAATTCCTGGAAGCTCAAAACTGCCCCTGACCCC
>VZTV01054956.1:2614-12702 GCA_013400875.1 Anhinga rufa
AGCTCCTCCAGTTGTCTAACTCTCAGAGACACATGCGCACACCCAGCTCCCAGGTCACTTCAACTACTTTGCAAGCCCAGGTTGATATTCAGGAGCGATCACACACTGACTTACATACCCTCACTCACTCCAGTTGCTAACACCACAGACAGGGGCCCCTGTGATCCTGTGGTCCAACTCCAGTTGCTGGCCTCTCAGACCTCCATACCCACAGAAGACAGCCCTGCACCCAGGAAAATNTCTGTTTTCCCAAGATTTTTCCTCCCCAAACCACCTCTATCCCTCCCTTTCCCTGCTTGTGGTTCCTCCCCTAAACATCCTCCAAGTTTTGTGCAATCCCAAAACACTCTTCCCCTGCAACCCACGTGTCCTGTACTCCCAGACAGTGACCCCCTTCAGTCTGTGAGGTGCTACAGAGCCACACTCCCATCTTGCAGACAACACTTTCTCTCAGCAAACCTGGTTCCTGACAGAACTTAGCAGGAAATGGAAGTCTCTGCCCCTTACAGATTCCTCTGCCAGTATAGCGTCATCCTCACACCCAAGATGCTGTATCCATGTTCTCAGCTGCTCTGGAGCTCTTAAATCTTGCTTGCATCTAACACACAGTGATAGCTTGCTTTGCATTCCTTGGTAACCATGTGGAGGGAAAAAAGGTAGACCTGCATGAGGAAAAAATACCCAATGCGAAACAATACACTGGGGTTGTAACCCACCCATCCCCTAAATCCAATGTTCTAGCATTGTTCAAGATCTGTTTATAAGAGCATTAGCTGGCATAATCTTGTTGCCAGCTTCCTCCACGCTCTTTTTATTTCTATGTTCAAACATTTGCCTTTGGAATTCTTGCACTGCATAGAGGCCCCTAGCTGGACAATGTCTAAACCCGGAGCAGCAATTGTACCCTTCTGAACTGAGGCTTTGTTTAGCTGGAACATTACTGATTAATCACCAATTCAGCACAAAAATGCTTTAAACTAAAAAATAGACCTGCTTCAGAAAACCTGGCATTATACTTGGCATTGTGTGTCCCAATATGGTGGTGGTGGTGCCGTGATGTACAGTTTCTAAAGCTGAGCATTTTCCTGGAGAGACCGTATCCCTGAGATGTGAGGGATGCATGTTTCAGGAGTTTTTCCTACCTTGAGACAACTTCCAGCTAGATATGTATATCCTGGACACAATGCCTCCTGTACAGAGAGAATTTATTTTTACAACAGTGATGCAGCAGAAAAAAAAACCCGCCTGCATTCAATAAGCGTCTAAACAAATTTGCTAGCAGTGACTGGAGATAAGTTACCAGCTCTGCTTCATCTGGAAACTGAAGATAATTATGTGTCCCTCACCAAACACATTTTCATAATACAATCATGTCACGCCTGCATTTGAAGATTTTCAGAAAGTCTTGAAATGCGTTTTAAAAATCACTGCCAGGCAAACTCTTTGAAAGGAATTTTCTTAACCAAGGGCAATGTGCTGCTTTATGATACCAAATGCATTTTGGATATTAACAATATGATGAAGTTTTATAAAAAGATCTCCATTATTTACAACAGTTGCTATTCAAATGACATTGCTCATTTCATCTAAGTAACCACAGCTCTTAAGATGAAATTGGGGAGCAATATTATACAGCAGCTAAAAAAGAAATAGATGAGACTATATATTTGTAAGAGCTTTCCAATTTAATATCATACTTGCATTTCTAACACAATGATAATGCTCCCTAGGTACAGACTAGAAATCAGATTCAAATCACTATGGGTTTGTACATGAACATAATGAACACTGGGTATATTCTTTGAAAAATAATCATAACACCCTCTTGCCAAAAAATAGCAACACTTTTTAAAATTATTTCCTCTATAACACAGCCCCTTTTCCATGTGCAGAACAGATCACCTCCTGTTTAAATACCACAATCGTGACTACAAAATGCCAGAGTCAGCCAATACTAAAAACACTTATGTGCTCTATACGCTCATAATAAAGAACAAAAATATGAAAGCACTTGTGAAAACAGATTGTGCACATTAGCTTCAGGGCAGCAGAGACTTGCACAATGACAGTCTTATCTTGATATTGTGCTTCAATTTGCAGTGGCCTGTTTTGCCTAGGAGATGCACCTGCCTCATCACTTTTCTGACATAAAAGAAGACAGACCATTTTTTGAAAGATACATAAACACCCTAGTATGTCACGTCAATGTCATCAGGAATGGCAATGAATATTATTGCCACTCTGATGATCTTCTTTCAGATGCATTTAATTCTCTTGTTTTTCTCTGGTTTTCTCTCTCTTTGTTTTTTTTTTTAATTAAAAGACAGACAAGCGGGTGAGGCAGATTATAATAGTGCTTTACCTCACACGTGGCATACTATGGTCCATATCCCACTCTGGAACTTCTCCTCCTGAGGCTGAAAGAGAATGAAGGTGATTAGCAAAGTACTGGAGTCTCTGGAAAGGGGAAGAGAAGGGGCAAGATGGGGAATGCTCATACATGCTCTGTTATCAAAACACGTGCTGAGGGGGAAGCAGGGGAACCTTCCTCAAGGAGCAAAAGGGTGTTATAAAATAAACTGTGAGAAATTGCCTAGAATATAGATCAGAAATCCAAATTTGGTTTCTACTGGTTCACACAGCAGCCTTAGGCAAATAATTTTTCTTTGCATTCTGTCCCTAAAATAGAATAGATTATTTTCAGTTGGAAGGGGCCTACAATGATCCCCTAGTCCAACTGCCTGACCACTTCAGGGCTGACCAAAAGTTAAAGCATGTTATTAAGGGCATTAAAACGAAGACATTAATACCTGCTTCCTCCTGCACTTTCTCTTGGCTATTCACTATGCAAATTTCTTTGTAGTCAAGACTTTTTGTCTCTCTTCACATGCTTATGTAGAGAGTTTAGCATAATGAGGCCCTAATATTGACTGATGCCTTCTGGTGTCATTGTAATACCAATATTTTAAAATTAGCTAAGTTCTATTGACTGTTCCACCACTGACTTCAAAAGAAATTCTCCTCTTTCAGTGAATGTCTATGCGATTCAACTTACAGATTTAGTAAATAATAAGAACAATACTTACCAATCATTCTCAGATATGGTAATGCTTAACCAAGGTGTACCGAACACTTAGTCCCTGCAATAAGTGAAGCGTGTGAGTCTCCAGAACATTAGTAGCAGCAGCATATCTAGCACAAGTTGAATAAAATATTAAAAAAAAATAGCATTATATTTGGAAATTTGATGCCTTCAGAATGGTTTCAATATTCAGTGACATACATACTTTTGCCAATGACTATAAAGAGAGGGAGTGCTTATGAATGACATTTCACTCATTCCTCTTGCTATTCAATTAGATGCAGCTGATATGTTAAGTGTTTTTCAGTAAGAACATAAGGGACCAGCAGGAATGGCTTGCAACAGCATTAATCAATAATGCAATAGCACAGTGTTGATAATGAAAAGGCAGCAGTTACTAATGGTTAGCCCTCTGCTCTCTGAGACACTGCTCTCCTCTCATGTGAGATATTGTGGATTGATGGGAACCCTTCTACAAGCATACACTCCAATAGAAGGACTTTTCTCAAGGCCTTTTATCATTTCCATCCCAACTACTAGAGCACTGTTTTGTTGCAAAACTAACTTGCACTTTCAGGCATTAGATGTACCCATCCAAACAGCCCAGAAATTTCAGGGCATGAGTTTATTTGTGCCATTCATCACTCCAGAGTGACAATTAGGCCTTGGGCAAAGATCATGTTAATCTCAGGAGAATAAATTTTGCCTGAGATTAAAAGGGAAAAAAACTGACCACAGTGCAACTTCTTGCTGTGAAGCAGGTCTGCCTCAAACAAAAAGCTTTACCCATGGGGATACCTCTTTAAACAAGGAATACATCTTGTCATGACCCAAAGCCCTGGGGTTTTTTGTTTACAAAGGTGTTCCCCAATCTAGACCAACAGTAAAAACAGTAAGTCAACAGAAAGACTTTCTGCTGCTGCCAATCGTTCTTACCCCTATTAATCTCTGTAACTGTGATCCCTCCTTCCCCTCCAGACACCCTTGTGCTGGCTGCAGCCCAGATGCCAGGGTGCAGCATATACAGTTATCTTCTCCACACTCCCAGTGCTGGGCCTCAGCACTGGGCCCAGCACTGGTGCCAGCTGCCTGCCTGAGTGAACCACGAGCTACCACAGCTGGGACAAGCAAGCTCCCTGAAGCTACTTCTTCTCCCCATAAGTTAACTGACCTCAGTATTTGAACACTAACAGCTAAAATGACTCATCACTAGAAGGAATTTCAAGTGCCAGCAGAAACACTAACCAGAGGATGTGAAGAAAGTACCTGAAAGCACCAAGTGAAAGAGCTAGCACGTACTCTGGCAGTGAATAAGGATGCCAGTTGCAATTACCAAGGAGATTCTGGGGGTTGTAAGAGAAAATATCCAGTTGGAGCAGTAGCTTGCAAAATCTTAGGCTAGAAATAATGACAAAACAGACAGCCCTCTTCAAGGCAGTGAAGAAAGCATAGCATCTGCCATCCTCATGGGCCACTTCTCTTCATTGCTGTTGGTGCAATTCTGTCTGCTTGTGCTTCAAGTTTTGCCTACTGATAAAAAAAATGGCCTCCTCCCTGCCCTTTGGTCTTACATCTTTTATTAGACAAAACACAGTTCAGTGCCTGTTAAAGGAAAGGCGGGTTCTCCTATTTATCTTCCTCTCCTGTTGATCATTTTTCATTGACATGTTTCTAACAGGAAGGATTCTGACACCTCTTCTGGGCAGGGCCAAATCCACAGTATATTCTTTCTCTGCTTCCGTAACTGGTTTAAAGGTCCTGGTGCCAAAAGACTGCTCTGTGGTACAATGAATAACCTACTTCACAAAATAATGATGCCATATAAGTTACAAAACAGAATCATATTGATTCTTTTAGTACAATCTACATTATATCTGGCAGCAGGCAGTGTGTAAGTCACCTCTGAACAGAGCCCTTTGACTATGTGCTATTCCTTTTACACAGTGATCATGTGCTGCACAGCAAATGAAACAAGTAGAATGCGGTCAAATGGGTATCCCTGCAGAGTATTAAGATAAAGGACCTTATCTAGTCATCTTAACACGGGCTAAAAATTAGGATCAGTGCTTTTACAGGAAGATGAATTATACTTTGAGAAGTAGGGAATCTATCAGAACGAAAAGCCTGCTTCATGAGAGCAATTTAGCAAATGCAATTTCAGCTATGACTGTAAAAAATTATGAAGCTGACATGCTAGTAAATGTCAGTTACTTTAAGCTTATTATTAATTTTTCGTACAACAGAATTGTCTTAACACTCTGCTTAGAGCAGCTGAAAACAAGAATTCATTGGCTTTGAAATTCTGTAGTTCTAGGTGCATGACCCATTAGCAATGGCATTTTTCCTACCAATAGTTCATAATATCCCCTGAAATTATTATCTAAAAGGATAATGGTACTGAACTTCTACAGCTGCTTTCAGTTTCTTCTGTTAATAAAAAAAAAAGAGAGGAAAATGGAAAAGTTTGTTTTCCTGCAAACAGAAACACGCAAAGTTATTTTTTATGCTAACACATTAAGTAGGGATGTAGTCATTAAGATTGCTAACGTACTTTGCATATTTTAGCAAAAATTGCTGGAAAAAATATACACTTTCTCATATAAAGGAGCTCTTTGAGGAAAATGAGGTGTTTTGTAATGTTTCCCATGATAGCAGCAGTTGCTATGATAACAAACAAAATTTAGATCAGGTGTTTGTTAACACCGAGTTTATAAAGATAAATAAAAAGCACTTTGGGACTACTCATGCTACAGATTTGTTTCTAATGCGTTGTAACTTATATTCAGAGTCTACCAGCAATTTTCAGACTGTTAACCTCTTATAATATTTTCCAGTTGTTCCATCGCAAACTCCTGTCATTTGATAAACAATATACATGAAACATGTCTCAACTTAGATTGCAGCTAGTCATGCATGAGGTGAGCAAGATCTTTCTACTTTTCTCCAGCTACCAGATAAATCTGTGTCCTTGCATTGCTGACAATGGACCTTAGAGTATCTGCAGACTCAGAGGAACAAAGCAGAGGTGACGGGATGTTTCTGTTTTTCCTGAACACATAAAGAGAAACCAATCATGTTTGGCCAGCTTGGGTGTGTATAAACTAAAGATGAGCTAAAGGGCTAGGCTTTTTTTTATGGAGCGACATTCCGGGAATGTAGGTGAAAATCAGAGAGATTTATATCTTTGAGTCCCGGAAAGTATGAGAAAGGCTGCTAGAAGGATTAAGTAAATGAAATGTGTGGGGTTTGGGGGTGCTTAGTTCTCTTCTGGAGTATCTACTGTCTGATTATTCTTCTTCAGTATATGCCACTCCATTATTCCCTACCTCAGGTGCTATTTTTTCTTGAGCAGCAACCAGGGTATGCAATTCTTGTTGAGCAGGCTCAATGACAATGACAGACATTACCAATTTTGGGGGTTTTGTTACAAGAAATTCCATAAAGCTCCTGTTCGAACAGTCAGGTGATTATATTAGTTTCAGCTTCCAAGGAAGCCTGAGGAGTAGGCCTTGCACCTTTCTCCATCTGATCTGACAGGGACATGGCTTGATATGCCACGGCACAGCAGTACTGGTCAGGCTTCTCCTCTTGCAAGAACTCCGCAAAGCCACTTCACCCTTCAGTGTGGCTGGGTTTAAAAAACCTGGCTACTTCTTAATAACCAAGGAATGCAAAGCCACCAGAAGCTAGTGTGTTTTGGGAGACGTGAAACTGATAAGCAATACATGGTGACAGCAGCAACAAAACATTCACTCATCCAGTCCATCAGCCCTAGGCTAGATAACAAGTTTACACACAATAACTGCTTGCACATACACCCTACAACTACCACTGCAGGGCTTCCTTCCTGCCCTGGCAGACTATAGGGAAGCAGGAAAGTGTGCAGAGACACTCCAGGGCATGATTAGTTGGTTATATATTCTGTGGAAATTATAACATACAGCAACCTTCATGTATGGAGAATCAATTGCAGAAACAAACTCATTTTAATTACAGGAGTAAATGTAATTAGCAAGTAAGCTATAGCAAGACAATGTAAGAGAAAGGGAAAGCCTTTTTATTAATGGGCATTATGCTCATATTCAGTTATTTAGTGTATGCTCATATTCAATTATTTAGTGTATCCTCACAGGCAGCTCTGCAGCAACTGAAGGGAAGAAACAGGCAAAGGGTCACTAGCTGCAGGTTTCTGATCCTAAAACCAATGTTATATTGGCAACTACGGTCACCAGGAATAAAATTTCTGACCTAATATAAGCGCGAACCTGTGAAATGTCTGTGTCTGAGTTAGTCACACCAGGCTCACTTCATAAGCATTGAAAAAACACTGACATCTTTAGTGGGAAACGCATCCCATCCAGTAGTAGAAAACTAAATATTTTTCTCATTAAAGAAGGCCAGGGTGACATGCCGAGACTTAAGATACTGAATTTCTACATCTAAAGTTAAGACTCAAGTGATCTTGACCAGCTACAGAGAACTGATGCTCAAGGCTGCTTATTCATTTAATCTAAAATGCCACTGGATTTGTCTGGAAGAGACCTTGCAATAGCAACCAGAAGCTAAGATTTCCCTCTACCGGACAAGTAGTTTAACTACAATTTTAGGCTCCAGCCTAATGAATCCATATTTTCTCTGCATATGCCACAGCTTCAACAAAAAGGCAAATGATGGCCCCGGGTTGTAACTTAGTCTGCCAAACCTTGCTAGTGAGGGGGAGATGCAGGCAGTATCTATATTCTTTCTTCAGAAAGATGTGGGGATTAAATTCAAGTTTTCTACTTCCTATGTGGTTTTCATAAGAGGAGGCCAATAGTAGTGGTGGCTTCACACAGAAGACGGAACCTCAGTTAGGACTGTGAGAAGATGGGCACAGCTGCTTGCCTTCAGGAAAAGGCAGAGAGCACCTAAGTAGATGAAGACAGGAATTCTCTTTTCAGAGTTCCTTTATACTGAGGGTGCTAACTGCTGCTAAGCATCTAGTTTGGCAAAGTGTGTGCACCTGACTTCAGGAGCCCAGACCTAAGCCTTACTCTTTGGATTTTAGTCCTCCTTTATAAAGTAAGGTTAAAGTCTTTCTCTGCTTTTCAGGGACATTGTTAAAATAAACAGATCAGAGATTCTCAGGGGATCAGATATTGAGGCAATGTCACGGTGCAAGTATTTTAAGATTTTATCCTACATCCTTGTTTCCTAATGATGTCATATTCTTGGCCTTTGAAAATGTCTCTAAAGGAGAAGGAAGAGTACGAAAAGGAAAACATCTAACCACACGTTCAAAAAAGTCTCCAGCCTTTTACATGGAATATACAATAATTACTTCCAATCCTGGTGTAAGAGTTAGTGGCAGTTGTTAGACTTTTTATAATAAAAGCTTAAGAGAATGGGCATTATGCAATGCCCAATTCCAAAAGTATTTTATGTTCTCTGACATCTCTTGGCATGTTTTTGATAAATGCTGAGCCGTTAAACAAATTCCTGAGAGACTACTTTGGTGTAGCTACCTTCAGAGGTGCTAATTTGTGTTTAAAAATGTCACTTTTGTTTTCCCTGTAGTTGTGATGGCTACAATGTGACAGGAAACAATTGGCACACTAGAAGGGGGTGAAACAATAGCATTCAGCTGTCCAGAAATGGTATTCCCCGCAGGAATTAAACCACGGGCTGGACACCAAGTTCCAGTTCGTAGCTCTTGCCAATTTGTCCCTGGAGTCTTGACTGAAATAAAAGGAAGTCGGACTAGTACTGGCAGGGGTGTTCTAAACTCTAAGTAGCATCTATATAGTAAAATTAAAAAAAAAAAAGCAGCTGAAAGGCGGACACGCAGAAGTTAGGGAATGCAGAACTCCAACATTTTAAGCAATGTCAGTTTGGCCTCATTTGTGTCTGCATCTTTTGCTACATGATCTGAGGCTTCTTTTTATAGGATTCCATCAGTTAAAGAGAACAAAGTCTGGTACCTCATCTGTGTCGAGTTATTCAGTGGTTCTTCTACAAAACTGGGAGTGGACAACTTTGAATTTTCAGTTTGTCTTAAAACCTGATTCTACTGTCCAGTTATAAAAAAATGCATTCTCAGTATTGCAATGTACGAAGAGTTATGAAATTTCACAGAATGAAATTTGTTAAATTTATGAAATGTTATTATTTGTTTGTTTAATTTATGAAAATTATGAAATGAAATTTCAGTTATTAAATTTGCAGATGAAAGCCCTGGAAATCAAGAAAAAAAAATTCTGAAAGTTAATTTCCTCCCATTTTTTTTCAGAGTATTATTTGTGAGAACTGTCTCCTATGAATGTCTACTCACTGCTTCAGCAAATCTAATCTCCTGCTTACACACAGGTCTAATGTTATTTTAGACCATTTTATGAAGCCCATCACAACCACTATCTTCACTGACAGACTAGAAAACTTTACAGATATTAGATTTTCTCAGTGTCATCCAAAAACTGACAAAAGGGGGAATTCTGTATTCTAAATCCCAACCTAATTTTCTGCCTATTGAAGGTCATGAACTTACAATATTTTTTTAATCCAGAATTTATGTAACATCTCATTTCACAATAAGCTGGACTGGAAATGGCCCACTGTTTGTTTTTATGCTTTGAAATAGTATTCCCCACTGTATTGGGTTTGCATGGTACAGTTTGGGTAGCAGGGGGGCTACAGGGGTGGCTTCTGTGAGGAGCTACTAGAAACTTCCCCTATGTCTGATAGAGCCAAGGCCAGCTGGCTCCAACACTGCTGCTGGCCAAGGCCGAGCCCATCAGCAACGGTGGTAGCGCCGCTGGGATAACAGATTTAAGAAAGGGGAAAAAAAACCTCTGTGCAGTTGTAGCCAGAGACAGGAGTGAGAATATGTGAGAGAAACAACCTGCAGACACCAAGGTCAGTGAGGAAGGAGGGGGAGGAGGTGCTCCAGGCACTGGATCAGAGGTTCCCCTGCAGCCTGTGGTGAAGATCATGGTGAGGCAGGCTGTCCCCTTGCAGCCCATGGAGGTCC
>VZTV01054956.1:12879-30049 GCA_013400875.1 Anhinga rufa
GGGGAGAGTAAGAAGGGAGGAGTGGAGGGGAAGGTGTTTTATTTTCTCAGTACCTTACTCTGATCTGAGTGTTAATTAATAAACTAATTTCCCCAGGTTGACTCTGTTCTGCCCATGACAGTAATTGCTGAGTGATCTCCCTGTCCTTATCTCGATCCATGAGCCTTTCATTATATTTTCTCTCCCCTTGCCCTCCTGAGGAGAGGGAGTGATAGAGAGGCTTTGGTGGGCACCTGGCATCCAACCAGGGTCAAACCACCACACCCACGCAGCGCTACGTCTGAAAAGGCTGGCATCCAGTGTGATAGCCAATACTGTCAAAAAAGCACTTGGAAGAAAATTTAATGTGACTCCATGAAGACCATTTGTGCAGTGGTGCTGAAACAACAGCACTGACCTCATGCTTTGAGAAGCTTGGTAGGTATACTGTTATAAAAGGTCATACCTGTGTAAGGCTTTGGGTATCACCAACAGACTGCTGTATTATTAAATACCATTAAAGGTATGCATTCGTGACTCAATATACTGCAATGCAGAGGATGTCCATACGTACAACATATTACAGTGTTTCTGAAAGCCTGCTGCATACTAAGAATGATTACTTTTATCTCCCATAGGCCACGATGACTAATTTTGTAGCTTACCTTGGTTCTGTTACTGAATGTCTGAACTTACATTTCTCCCCCCCCCACCGCGATATTTTTTCTTCTGTGGAAGTCTGGCTGCTTACATTCCAGAAAACTGGTGTCAACGTCACCAGCAGATCTCATACACTCCTCTATCTCACAGGACTTTAAGGAGACTGGGGGAACACTGGGTGCATCATGTAGGCTGACCAGAAAGTACGGAAGGCAGTAATAATCACAGATGCATCAGAAGAAATGATGGGTCACAAGAAGGGAAAGGGACGAACACTAGCGACAGGTAAAGCAATATAAAATTGGAAAAGCACAAGTCCTCCAGACCATCCTTATTTGCCACATTCACAGATTACAGTGAAAGGAGATTCCTGTAAGCATAAAATCCAAATTCCTGTGTAAGAATCACCACTTGACACTGCATCTTTTTAAAAAGATGCATGGTTTTGCTTGGATTGCAGAGCTTGACCATTGCATTTCTCTTTAAAGCAGCGGCACAACCCTCCACTTGAAACTGCAGCCTGGGCCCAGGCAGGTGGCTTGGCGCCATGCCCATTACAGCGCAGGATCTGGGCACAACAAAGCTGTCTTCCCCACACCCAGCCATCCACTGTTTCCTGCAGAAAGCACCTCGGACTCCAATAAAAAGCCGTGCAAGGGCTGGGCACCCACCCCACACCCTGCTGCGCGGCTCCCCAGCGCGGAGGGGGCAGCCGCCAGACCTCCTTCCTGCCCACCTCACACCGACACCCGCGGGAAGCCAAGGGAGGGATATGCGGCTCCCATGTTAGCAAGAGAAACGCTACACCCCGGCAGCAAGCCCCTGAAAGCCAGCCCTGAGGCTGGGCACGGAACCAGCCCTCCCACGCCCCGCCAAACGCCGCGCCCGCCTTTAGCCAGGCCTCGGCGAACATGGCGGCCGACTCCGCTGTGTGAGAGAAACCGAGGAGTCCTACTGCGCCTGCGCCCACCCGACCGCCTCCCTGCGGATGGTGCCATGCGCCCCGGGGGGGCACCGTAACGCCCCCGCGCCCCCCGCCATCGCTACTTGGTACAGCCCACTCGCAGCGCCTCGCCACCGCCCACCTCTCCGCGCATGCGCGCCCGCCAGGGCTCTTTTTTCGCGCTGCCCGTCTCGCGCCACTTAGCAAACCGGCGCCTCTTGGCAGGCTTGTGCGCCCGCGCGCTGGGCCGTGCGTCAGCGGCGCGCGCCGGAGGTGGCGTCACGGGCTGCGCCGCCGCCGTCTCGCGGGGGGTGTTTGCCGGCGCCGGTGTGAGGCGAAGCGCGGGAGCCGCCGCCATGACGTCTGCCCTGGAGAACTACATCAACCGTATCCTCCCGGCGGCGGCGGCGGCGGGGGGGGGGCCGTGACCAGCGTTCCGTTTCACTCGTGAAATATTCGTAATAATTTATAAAAAGCGTGCTGTTTCATTCGCAGACGCTAAGGTACTGACCCAGAGTCTTTCGCGATGAAGCATACGTGATCATCACGTTGATACGGTCAGACGTTCGGAGAGGGCGGGCGTGCACCGCCAGGCTCGGGCCCCGCTGCTGAGCTGTTATTAAGGACGTAGCTTGAGGTGTTCGTGAAACTGTTGTTTCAATTTTGGGGTAGTGCAGCTAGTAATAGGAAGAGAGGTGAACTCAAATCTTTAGTTTGCCTTTAATGGTGTTCGTGTATGACTGTCCATGGTTGGGGAAAGTGAAACTTTAAAACAGATTGTCATAAAAAAAACCCGCTGCGTTGTCAAATGTTGCTATCAACCATGCTGCTTTTTAAAAAATAATAGAAATGCTGATAGGCCCTGAATGGCTCTTAAAGTTTACATTACTTATGAATGTTTCAGTAAATGCTAATGGTTCTATTTCAGATATCTCTAAACGTTTCCTTAATGAACTGTTAGGTACCGTTGCAGTAATTACTTCCGATGGAAGAATGATTGTGGTGAGAACTGTGGTTTTTTCACATCTTATTTTGCCCCCATAAAGAATTTCCATCATGACAATAAAGAAGCCATGCTAGGATATTATCACTTATATGTTCACATCTTTACAGTTATTTTTTAAAGCTTTATGGCCCTTATTTTACCCGTATGATTTGAACACTTACTGGTTGTTGCCTGTCAGCTTTGTGTTTGCTTTGACGTTTTTGTCAAATGGCCTTTTCTGTAGGAACACGCAAGAAAATGTATTTCTTTTCCTGTTTGGGAATTTGGTTTCCATCTAGAATTTCTTCTTTCTTCAGTAAGCTCTTCAGCTTTCACGCTAAACCCATTTCTTCCGTATGATTATAGAAAAACATCAGCTGTTAATTGTTGAAGAAATTTGATGGGATTCTGTTTAAGCCTGAAAAGCTGAGAACTGGCAAACTATTATACATTAGACTGTACAAGGTTTTGGGTTTATTGCTTCTGTGTTACTTCTCTTTCTTGTGTTCCTTTTTCTTTTTTCCCCCTCTATCTTTTATTCTCTTTTGTTTTGAGTTTAACTTAATAGTATGATCTTTGCATGAGGATTATAATATTCCTGTCTGTACTTAACTTTGTGCAGCCTCTGGAGAGAGAAAATGGTACTTTTAGCAGAAAAATACTAGCTCCACCAAGTCTTCTCTCTGGTTGGAGTCAGTCTGGTAAACTTTGTGTTGTTATACAAGATACTTTTTACCAAAAAGACTTGAATGGAATGGGTATACGTGACTCATCGTTACATGGTTAGGTGGTATAAATGGGTGTTATTACTGTTTGAACAATGGTGGCTTACTTGAGTTTAAATTTCTAAACCAATTCTTGATGGTAAATTGCACAAAACAAGTATGTTATCATTTTTCCAAATGCACATTATTGAAGTGTCACAGCAATTCTTCCTTCTGTGTGTTTTGGAGGTGGTTTTGAGTGATTTTGTTGAACCAAGTTAATCTCCTTCAAACAGACACCACTTAAAATCTTGTGTTAAGAATGGTTTCAATACTGTTGACCAAAAGAATCTAATTTTTATGTTCTTTGATTTATTATTTGATTTCTGGAAACTTCTGTACAGGGAGGACTAAAATAGTGTAGAAATAGTAAAATTAGTTGTCTAGAGGACCGTCATTGGTATAGGGGAAACTTCTTTTAATGCTAAAGATTACTGTAACTGTTAGCATGAACACTCAGTAGTAAATAGAGAGACTTTTGCTTTTAAAGTTTCATTCTCCAGCTGTTTGTGTTTAAGCCTAACAATAAAACATAGAGCATCTGTTCTTTAGGACCTTAGTATTGCCACCTTGTTTAAGATATCCTTGAGAGCGAAGATGATACATTTAAAAGGTAATTGGAGTGCTTTTATTTCTGTGCATTTTTTCAGGGAACTCTCAAAGGTTTTGATCAGACGATTAACTTGATTTTGGATGAAAGCCATGAACGAGTGTTCAGTTCATCACAAGGAGTAGAGCAAGTAGTGCTGGGATTATACATCGTAAGAGGTGATAATGTGTAAGTATAGCATATGTGTGTTGAAACTGGTTAATAAAAATTCAGTGTGTGTGTGTATATAGACATCTCATATGTCTATATATCTTGATAGCCCCAGACATCTTATGTATTTGTATCTGTGAGTAACGCTGAATGTACTAACAAAGCTGAGGCATATTAAACAGCAAAGATCTATGCTTCTGTTACCGAAATGATTGCATTGAAATGTTAAGATACTGTTGTTCTAGATTTACTGAGCTGTAAGTTAACCAGCTCATGTACCAGTAGGGATCTAGGAAGGGTCGGTATAAAGCTTAGTGTTTTCCCTTCTTGAGTCTAGGCATTGTGTAGATGTTCTTTATTCCAGTGTGTTGAACAGCAGGATCCGTCAACGGAGGAAAAGATAGAAGAATAAACAAAAGATAAGATAGAATTTGTGTGCAGCAAGTCAGCAATCTGGTATACAGAGTTAGCTTTTAACAGGATTTTTTTAGGGGAGATTTTCATAGAGAATACTTTATAATCTGGAAAATGCATGAAGGTTCTGGCTTGACAGTGTAACAACTGGACAGTCAAAGCCAATGTAGTGACAGGTCAGAGGTGTGAGTTTATATTTGATGTGAAATGCCATGACAAAACAATAGTAAAAGCTCATTATATGCAGAGAAAAGTAGCTGATGTGCCAAACAAGATGGGAGGCTTACAAGAGAAGTGGAAAGAAGGCCTGGTCAGTGGGCCTGCTAGGAGGATGATTTTTGCAGCAGCGTTCTGAAAATGACGGCAAAAAATGATACTATTTTTTGATCGCAACCAGAAAAAGAGCATGTCACTCACTGACCAACATGTGAGCCTGGACAGGAATTTTAATCTTCTAATTCTAATGGATACTTCTGGACAAAGAAATGTCAAGACTTAGATTTATTTCAAGGTGTGCTTATCTAATGTCATTGAGAAAGTGGATCGTTACCTTCACTGTCTTTTCCCTTTAAGGCAGTTTTACTGAGTCCACTAGTATTTTAGTCCAGGTAAGTCTTAACATAGCATAGGCAAAATACTATATATTCTCCCTTGGAAAAATTAATAGCATTTCACTGATCTGTCTTGAAGGAAACTGTCTTGCTTATCTGATGCCATATGCACTTCCAAATTGCTACAGTTAGACATTACTCTTGAAAAGCTATTATATATCTAAAAGATTTCCAGCTCTTGTTTCAGGGGTTAACCTTCTGCCTAAAACAGACCAAGAGTATTTGGTTCTTATAACCTGTCTTTTAAAAAAACCCAACCCCCTTCTTTAGATTCTACTTATAGCCATCAAAATTTGAAGTTCAAGGGCTAGAACTCTACAATTTAAAAAAAGCATTGAGGGCCAGCCTTCACTAACAAGCTAATTCTGTGGCTTTCCAGATTTGTACCAGGGGATTTTAACAAATGATAACCTGTGTTTTTATTGCAGTGCTGTCATTGGTGAAATTGATGAAGAGACAGATTCAGCTCTTGACTTGGGGAATATTCGAGCAGAACCTTTAAATTCTGTTGTGCATTGAAAAGATGAAAATGCACAGGGACTTTGTAAATCTTTGGTTGTACAGACCTATTTAACAAGGCAGAAGATTTTTACAAATTGTGTGTAATTTGTTTAGTCACCAGTTTTTTATTATGAATATGTTGTAGTTTTGCATGTAAATTAAAGTTTATACGTTTTACTAAAGATGCTTTCATTGAATTTCCTTTGGGGTTTCATGCTGCATAATTTCACTGTAAAATACATACTGGAAAAAGCAAGTTATATCAGTGACAGTCCTGATATTGTGTACATATACCTCGTTCTTTAAATAAGATCTCATTCCTAAAGGTAAACCAAGGCTTTTTGTGTTAACTCAGGATTATTTGGAGATAGGTTGTGTAACAGTCAGTTTAACCATCTCTAATTGTAGTTCTGGCTGTAAGTAGAAAACTGGATTTTGTGATATATTTTTTTTTGGTGTCGTGTAGAAAGCAAGAATGTTAAAAGCTTTCATAGTCAGATTAATGACTTATGCATGTTATGGGTTTTTCTGTTTATCAAATATTGTTCTCTAGTCCCCAAGACTATACTAGAGTCTTAGTTCTTAGGGAATTCTTAGTGCCTTAATGCTTGCAGACAGATTAAATTGGAGAAAGACAGACTTTTGAGCAGGAACACAGAACCTAAAGCAAATATACATATTTATTTGAAGCCCATTAAATTCCAGACCAACTCATTCTCCATCTGTGTTGCTCAAAATTTGGGTAAGATCTATAGAAAGAATTGTGTGTTTGCTAATGTGTAACCATTGTCTTGCTAGAGTGTAGTTTAGAAGACACAGGAGTACTTTAGACAGAGAACTTACTACTTTTGAATGAAATTTGCCATAATATTGAATATAAGGATCACATCTAACCATAACAGACCTCATCTTATACATCAGCAACAGTCAAGTTAAGTGGGACAAGCTCTGCAGTATATTGTGGTTTAGGCCACATCCTATTCAGTACCCAGCAGAAATACTGGTGTGGTGGCAGCGAGGGGAAGTTGGTACTATTGGACACAGTTGTTTTACTTGTACCTGTTGACACACTAGAGGACAATATTTTTTCCCCATATATATATGTGCTGTTAGGGAAAAAAATTATTTTAATGTGCATATTTGGTTTTTATATTGACTTTAATATTAAGTGGGATTTGGTACTCTTCACTGCAAGTTCACTGTTTGAAAACCAAATACATTAAACTCAATACAAATCTGTCTCAATTCTTGCAGCTTCCACCTTCTTTTCTGAGATTTTTCTTGGTGGAGCATGTGAAGCCCAGCAAACCTTTTTCTCCTTTATCCATCTGTGACCTAGTAATGTAATGTCTTGTAGTTTTCTGTCCATGTTTCTGCAGGGAATTGCTGAGCAGACATCAAATAAGGCAAATCAGGTTTTTTTTGTGGTTACTGGAAGCCAGTAGGTCTGGCTATAATTCAAAAGAATTGACCAGTTTAATTAAACAGTCAACAAAATTGTGTATAATGAAAAGCCCTTTTGCTACTGAAATGCTGATATTGGCACAAGAGAAAAGAAAGTATAGAAAGTGAGTTGTATTGATAAAGGACAAATAAAGCAGATTATGTACATTCGCTGCTTTAGGGCTCAGCAGAAAAAAGTGCAGAGGCAAAATGTAGAATTGGGATGAGCTGATTTTAAATGCATTACTTAGCCTTGGATGTATTAGGCGAGTTTTAGTTCAAATACATAGGTTGAATAGTTGTAGAAGCACTGGAATGGCGAAGGAAATCTGTTGCTTTACAGCTAAGAAATTATGTTTGAAGCTGAGTTATGGAATGTTAATGCATATGGAGACCATCTGCCTTGAGCAGATCACTTGCAATGCAACTCCTTGGTCCTGTGTTTGGTTGAGGACTTAAAATATGATGAGCTGCTCGTGTTAGTTGAAGCTATTTTCTCTGTGATGATTTCAGACACAAAGCTGTGGAACCAAGGTGGTGAAGCTGATCAGTAAAATCCAGGGAGTGACCAGATGAGAATTCCAAATAGTTCAGGAATTGCTGAAGCAGGAAAAACATGATCTAGAAAATAATAGTTTCACACAGTTAGGAGTTTAAAATACAGATTGCAAACCCTGTTGTCTTCCCTTCAGGTGAGCGACCTCAGCTCTTGCATGCATTCTTTCTGGACCTGTGAAATTGTGCGTGCAGGGTGGGGAGGGTTACAACTTAAAGAAGCTAAAATGTGTTGCTATTCACAGGCTGACCTAAACTTAACAGCATTCTCCAAGGGACTGAGAAAGACAAGTTTAAACTCCCCTTCAGAAAAGGATCCTAACAAAAACGCTGCACAGAGCCCAAAGGGGTTGATATGCAGTGCATTGTCAAAGTGACTCTTCCGCAGTGAGATAGGCAAAGGGTGGCCAGCTCACAGGTCTGACTGGGATGGTGCGCGGTGATGGCTCTGCCAAGACGGAGCCTGCTCAGAAGCAAAGTTCTGTCTAAAACCTTACAACTGGCAACTGTGGAGTTTGCTTACCATCATGCTTAGACAGCAGCAATTAAAGCTTTTCAGAGCTGTGATTTTTGGCTTGCACTCTATTTTCTTTCAATTTCTGCATGAAATTTTGCTTCTAGGGCCTGATATGCTTTTAAAAATTATAAGATTAAATCATAGCCTTGAGAATTTATAGGAGCTCTAATCTATAGTGGATAACTAGGTCCCTGCAAGTATATGGTGAAGAGAAAGCACTCAGGAAAACAGTATTTGATGCAGGAAGTTGAATTATAACCAGTCTGAAACAGTAGTTTCTATTGAATCAAGCCTGTTGTGCAGTCCAGCTAAAAACAAGGTCACCAGTGAAAGTTAATGATTTTTTATATAATTAATTTACTTTCATAAAATTAATCAAAGTAGGAAAAAATAAATGGGACTGAAACCAGGAAGTGGACACAGAGTGGTGGCCTTATATTAGTCATTCTCAAAGAGAAAGCTAGAGGCTCTCAGTCCCCAGAGGAGGAGTCTAGGGTGGAAGCAAGTGCAAAGGCTGTGTGTGTCTTGACTAGGTGAACCCACGCTGTGGCTAGTGTAGCAAAAGTGTTGAAAGTAGTAAAGAGGTAAAACACAGAGGAAATAAAGAAGTAGAGCTGAACTTTTGAGAGGAAAAGTTATCTCCTCAGATGCTGAGGAGGTGTGAAAGAAGACTGGAATGGAAAAGGCACCACAGATCATTACTCTGTTGAGCAGCAGTATGCCAGTTGGTGTGTGCCAGCTGGCTGGGGCAAGAGTTCTGGTGTTTCCCCACTAATCATACAGATGCAGCAAAGCAGATATTTCCTAGGAGATGAGGAGTAATAATTGTCTGCAAAAAGGCTTTGCTTTATTCTTGCTGGAGGGAAAAGTACTCTCAACAAAAAAAGAATTAACTGCCTTTTCAGACTTGAAGGCACTCCCAGTGAGTTCTGACCACTGTGGCCATAATGACTGTCAGCTGGTTCCTCAGGGTACACTGAGAGCCCTGCTAAGACAGGAAAAAGAGGTTGTAGTCCATAGTGTTCTTGGAAACTGTCTTTTCCTGCAAAGAAACAAGATTAAAGATTCAATAAATAACAGGTGATGTTCAGTAAAATCCAATGTGTCCTTGCAGAGTGATAAACTGATTTTACAAAAGTGAGCAGGGCATAGAAAGGTGATGCTAAGGACAAAAGGAAGTAATGCTGAATTGGAGGTAATTGTCATATTCCATTAAGTTTCCTGCATTGCCCTAGGTTGGTCACTTCCTCCTTTTGTTTGTTGAATAGAAATCTTGGAGTGAAAGGACAAGTCTTGACTAGTACTGGAAAAGGATGCGTCCAGTGAAATGACTGAGCTGGCTTATAAAGAGATTAATTAACTTCCCGGGGTGTGCATGAAGTAATGCAGAAGCCATCTTCTGTGGTCCACGGGCAACTTCCCTAATTGCAATCCACATGAAGTGCCTCCCTATCCACTTCACATATTTGCAAACAAAGTTCTTCAAATACTACGTGGCCTATAGGCAGGTTACTGCATTGAAAGAACATGGATTCTGTTTTGAGAACTTATTCCAACAATAGAGGATTTCTGTACAACTCAACCTTCACTATCAACTGCAGCCTGTTATCCTTGGTGCCCGGAGTTAGTGTTTATCCTCCAACACATTTTATAAGTAAAGCAACAGAGAGACATATCAAACAGACCGTGCTAGAGCTGAAGATAAGACATGGGTGGTTTGTTTGACAGATTTATCTCATGGCCATTGCTGCACTGCTTTCATAGCAAATGTACCAGATCTGTATGCTTGAGTAGGTGCTTTGTATCTGCGGTAACATAATTCCACCTCTTCGCCTCTGCTGCATGAAGCTGTATTCCACTGAGAATTTTATTCTGCAGATTCCTACAGAAATGTTCCTAAATACAGGGTTGTCTTCTCAGTGCATTGGTAAGAGAGGTTTTAATTTATTCCACAGTTAACATGACAAATACCAAGCCATGAACTGTTGATCATTTAGGAATTGAATGACAGTGACCATGAAGGCACTTCTCAAGAAGGTAGAAGCCCCATTTGGAGAGACTCAGGAACTACGAATGTGATTCATGTCAGTGAAGCATCAAGATGGTTTGTACTTGCTAGTTATATTTGGTCTGTGGTACTTCTGAAAGTCTCTCTTTTGCGTCTTCAACCTGCAGGTTTGAGGAGTCATGATGACAACTGAAGAAAGCACAAGGCAAGGAGACAGACAATACTGTCTCAATTTTTGCACCTGTGTATGCAACCTCACTCATTTTTACTAATTGTATTCTTATTTCTGCTTTGCAGTTGGGGAAACTGCACTTTAGTGATCAGAACCATGGAAATAAGTCTGTGGATTTTTATTTTTTTTTTAAGTGGAAAAAAGTTCCTCAGTCACATTAAAGATCCGGAAAAAACATGTCATATGAATCAGTCTCAGCTTCCCTGTTGCTTAAATAATAAGGCATACTTCACATATCAGGTGTTCACAGACAAAAAAATCACGAAACCCAGATGTGCCAGAAGGTGGTGTCCGTACAGACCAAGCCTTGAGGTGAGGCAGGGAAAATGGGTACCAGGCTTAGGATAAATACATATGACAAATGATAGTAAAGAGCCAGGTATTTGTCCTGGAAATCGTGTTTCTAATAGCTTCTTCCAGCGTGCTATGTTCTGTCTTGGGGTCCTTTTCAGGGGCCTTCTTTTTTTTTTACAGTAACGGCAGAAACGCTGACATTTCTTCCCTGAAGAAAATAAAGGCTCCACTGACAAAGGTAGAAATCAAAGCTGAGAAAATAGCATTCAGACTTTTGCCAAGAACAACTTGCTAGCACTAAATGCCTGACCTTATCTAGGCGGTAATATCTTCCTTCCTGGAGCCTTGCAGCACGTTCCAGGAACTCTGGAACTTGCGTTGAACAACGTGCTGCTGCTGTTCAGCTTTACATCAATAACGGTGCCACTGAATGCCAAGAAATTTCACTCCACGCTGAACTTCTTGCCTGCTACTTGCACTTTTAGATAAAAGGTTGTTACTAGAGGGAGCACAAGGGCATGTGCAGGTACTGGTTTTGTCCACTAAAACATCTTTAATGGTTGTCCTGCCATCTTCTTGCTTTATACTCTAGATTTATCTTATCTTTGATTCAGTGTCGATTTTTCCAGCAGTGATGATTACAGTCCTCTGCACAGAAACCGGAGTGGAAATTATACACGTAGAGAAGTTGAAGAAGCTGGATTTGAAGTAGAGAAATCCATAAAAAATAGAAGTGAGCGGGACAGAAACCTGTTGAACGTGGACAAAGTTAGGTTTTACAGCAGTGCTCATTATAGCAAAGTTCTCTTTAACACAGCTAAAATTATTGTGCATGTCATTCATGTTATGAGAAATACTGAGAAATTGTGAGAAAACATTCTCTACTCAGAAATATTTTAAGGCACTAGAATTTCATATGGAAGCTTGCTACCCTAAAATGTTATTTTTTGATTATGGTTCTTGCTTTAGATTTTTGTGCTTAAATCTTTAGGAATTTTCACTTGTATAATTTCAGACTTCAACTCTGCTTATGATGCAGATGGACACCTGTGTGCAGATGAATGCTGTGATGTTTCTGCACACTGTCTAACCAGAGCTGCTGGTGGTATATGACGGGTCTGCAGTATTTTGCACTGATGGGACATACAGGAGACGTGGTGTCCTCAATTACAGGGGACAGATTGCTAAAATTGTAATCAAGGCAACATGCATGCAAAAGACCAGGAAAAAACACGCAGCAATAAACCCCTAGCTCTTTACAACCATTTCAAACTCAGTTTGTAGCATTTCCAATGAATAAAACCAGTTCTTGCCAACTTGCCACCCAAGTACCGCTTCATCTGTACCATTTCATCAATGCAGACCGGATTTACGGGAGTTCTGTTTTGCAGCGAGTTGCAGCACTGAACAGAAGCCAAGGCAGGAAGTGATTATGGCGAAAGAGCTGATGCTGATTGAAAAATGTATGATGCTGTGGAGGAAATGTCACACAATAGAACTTCAGTGAGTTTGGAAATAGATTTCAAAACCAGGGCACATTAAGATGTAAACAGTCAATAGGACTGGGGCCCGCCTTTCTCCTAACAATCAGATCATTAGCAGTAGGAGCGTGCAGAATGATTTCCATGATTAAACTGCAAATGCAAAATGCATGAAAGTGCGTGCCCATCAGCACCGAATGGAAACGGCCTTCTTGCTTTTTGCTGTGTTTCTTCTACTGCTTGTCCTGACTCATCCTGGAGTGGAGCTTAAATCTAGGTGGTGCAAATGGTCAAGGTCTTTGAAAAGGCAGGCTTAAGATCCTTTTGTGGAACTATAATGGGGTAGGATTGCTCTCTGGAATTGCACTTCTGATTTTCAAGACAACTTCCCTGAAAAGTCATCAGCTCACATTTAATTAAAATTGCCAGGATCTGAGTGGAAAGTCTCTGATAAGAAATGGAAAAGAATTCAAATATTTGGTAGAGTTAGCTATTGTTATAGTTTAAGTCATGATGGTTATATGGGTGAAGGGGACAGCTTCCTGTTTTATCTAGAGGTTAGTTTATATCTTGCATAGTTTATAACATCCATCAAGTAATTTTGAGTTTTATGCTCTTAACTCTTGATTTCACAATTTTTCAGACGTCCAGCCAGTGCAGAAAGCAATAAAAGACAGACAAACTTCAACCTGGGTGTCATACCATTTTATTTGTGGTATGCTCTACAACCACATTGTGTATGTCAGTAGTTTTGGGTTTGGTTCTATTTATGTTTTTTCTGAGTATCAACAGCAAAGTGCAGATGCCAGCAGAACTGCCCTTAGCTGAAAGGGAATCGCCAGGCTACCCCACTCCTCATGCCATGCTTCAACACACACAGATGTACCCAGAGCAATGTCGAGAGCCGCAGTCCTTCCTGGCTGGCCCTTCATCATCTTGGGCCTTTAAGCAGCTGAGCATTATTTATGAAATCACTAAAGTTTCCATGCACTCTGCCATGGGCCACCTCAGCCTTAGTAACTTAATGAAGCGAGAAACTTCTAAGATGACAAAGGTTCTACTACGGCACCAAGAAAAGCTTAATCAGTGAAGATAATCTAGACATAAAGAAGTATAGATAAGTTGCGAAAGCCAGCAATCCCTCATTTTCCCCTCCACTTCTGGTACATATTTTTCTCTTTTAGCTCCTGTCTGCATTCCCAGATCATCTACACATCTTGTCTTCCATGTCCAAAACAAAAGCTGATTTTTCTCACAGTGACTGGAGCCCCTCGTGACAGATGGCAAAGTGCAGGTGAAGGATATTTTTTCAAGAATGAAGTTGAAAAGTAATATAGCCAATCATTTATAAATAGGAGATTAAATTCAGCCCATGTTCAGAGTGACTTCTTCCTTGCCCCAAAACAGATAGGTAAAAAAACCCCAAACAGTATGTCCTTTTCTTGATTGAAGAAGTCACATCTCTATTGTGGATGCAAGAAACAAACCAGGTTTGAAAGCCCAGCTTCTTTGAAATATTGGTGCATTTCCAGGATACAGCCCTGCAACTCTGAAAATTAGAGGACAGTATAAAACAATAAACAGTAAATACAAAGGCAGATTGATGATCAAGTTGGTCAGAAGAATTGTGTGGAAAAGGGAGCTGGAATGGGCCTGTGTGATTCAGGATTCCTTGGTAAATAATTTCTGCTGGGGCTACCTAGCTGCTGTGAAAGAACTGTTAGCTTTGTACTGGGTTATTTTTCCCTTGATGCTCTAGGAATATGTAAGCATGATCTGGTGTCATGAAGAGCCATTGAAGAGGGGCATTTGAGTTGGATAGTAACTGTCCATTCTTGCAACAGGGAACATAGTTGTATGCACAGGATCAACACAGTAATACAACCGAGGACAAAAAGTGACTTTTCTGTAAGGCTATGGCAATCGGCAGTTCATCAGCAAGAAGGAGACTGGCAGTACCGTCCATGTAGAGGCCATGAGTGTTTATAAATATGAAGGGGATTTTTTTTTGTTTGCTTACAAAGATGCCTGGAGCTCCATTTTACATAGAGGCACTGCTATAGACGTCTGGGGATGGGTCTATGAAGTGGGAGCAGAATTTGTACTTTGTTTCTGCAGTTAAAACAGAATGGCAAGAGAAGATTAAAAAGTGAAAACTGTCGTTGTCATTTGTGATACACAGCTGTGCTCATAAGGCCTGACTAGACTGTGGTCCAAATTATCCTGAATAAAAGATGGACTGTGCTGCTTGCCTGTGGAACAGTTACTGTCCTTGTTATGCTTATAGCAGTGATTAAATTAATATCAACAATTAATAATTAATGATTAATAATTCACCATAGTTAATAGGTAGTAGAATGGTCAGCTATTATAGTAACCTCAGCTAAAGCTGAGGTGCTGCTATCAATGAAAAGAAATTTGCATATTCGAGGTTGACAGTGTCAAGAAATATAGTTATCAACTTGATTTGCAAGTGCAAACAGTGAACACCATCTGCTACTGGCAATATGTAACCAAAGGGCGAGAGGAGGCACAAGTCAAACTGATGGTACAGTAAAGGCTGAATAACTGGTTGTCAACCCCTTGTCCTCGGGGCCTTTTCTAGGTATCACGCGCTACCTCCCAGCACCTGCAGACTGTGCTGGTGTGCTTCTGGCTGTCATTTAGAAGAGGTCTGTTGTAATGACAATTTTCAGTCTTCTCAAACTAGCTGTACTAGAAGAAGGCAGGCAGGCAAAGATATACGCTGATTAAGAAGCAGTCTTTCACACTGCTATTTAAGGATTCTGCATCATTAATCTGCTTCAGAAGTTAAAAGAAAGCAGTGAGCAATCAGCAACATGAGGTTAATAGACACTGGCATGAGGAAAGACTGAGACAGCCACAAAGAGTCTAAATTGACACCAGCCAAAGGTCCTCTTGTCAATTATTTGGGGTTTTATAGGTAAATAATGGGTACAAGTGACACAGTGGTGAGAAACCTGACCCTTGTGCAGGCTAGAAGGCATTGAGGTACTAAGGAGCTAAGTGTTGGGTTATGTGATAAAAGCTCCTCTGCTTGAGGACGGTGATGGTGGGGAAGAAGGGACACTGGAATAAAACCCTGGCCCAGCTGGCCAGGCCCATCACAGGAGCCATCAGCCCATCAAAGGCCCATCTACATCAGCCCAGGGGAGGACAGAAGCCCATGGGTAGGCAGGAACCCAAATCAGGGACTCAGAGGAAGGGACTTGCTGTCTGGGCCGCAGCCAGGAGAGCCTCAGCCCCATGGTCTCGGAGTGAAACCATCAAGATGAGACAACAGCTCAGCTACGGGGCAGACTGAGTGTCTGCTCGGCTGCTGGAGGGATACACATTGCACGTACCTGTATCTAGATATCTATGTGTACAGACATATCTTATGCATATACATATCTTTGTACCATCCTCATCAGGCTACTGGATTTGGCAGCTTGCCCACAGTATGTACTGAGGAGCTGGATTGCCCCGTTAGGGTGAACTGTAAATAAGTAAGTGATCGTCCAGACAAAAGAAGAGCCCTTAACAGGGCTGAATATGTTCTTGATCCTCTTGTAGGATAGTGTACCTAGATCAGAGTTCAAGGCAATAAGAAATGAGGTTTGTAACAGGAGTCCTGGGCAACTGGATGAGTTGGTGCCACTGAGGAGAAAAGCTGACTGACTCATCGGTGGTTTGGCACGTATCCAGCTTGTGCCTCATGAACACTGAAGACCTGGGAGCTGATATCCCGGCCTGGCCCATCCCAGCCATCCTGGGGCTGTGTCTGACCCTGGTCACCCTCGCAAGGCCTCATCCTGAGGCTGACCCTGACCTCAGGACAGAGTTCCCCAGGTTCCTGACTTGTTACCAGGAACTTGCCTGGTAATCTACACTTGTGCTTGGACCTGGTGTGGAATAATTACTGGGGGTGAAATTATTGAGGCTAAATTTATATTCACATTTCATAAAAGTTAACTTTCAGGGTGAAATATGGTTGGCATGCTGAAAATCGGTTCAGTGATCGTTCCCTAAGCAACACAACCTGCAATCTTAGATGCTGGCAACACTGGGGGAGCTCAGTGTACTAGCTCTAAGAGATAGTTGGAGGAGGGTGTGGAATGAAGGCTCTGTGGCCAACCTCATCCATAAATCACTGCAGGTCCAGGAACTAGATGGAACCATGGAACCATGCCCTGGCCAGCACTGTTCAATTGCAAAATCGTGCACTGTGGATGAACTTCACTCATTATAACCTTATTATAACACCAAAACACACACCTCCATCCCAAAGTTGCCTGCCTTCAAAGTATGACCACCCCTCACTGAGCATGCGCTCTGAAATTCTCCTAATTTACACCTTTAAAGCAAAGCAAGGGATTTCTACACCAATCAGTAACAAAGGTTTGTATGACTGGAGTCACTCAAGCTCCTCCTAAACATAAAGTAGTATAAAATGACCTCAAGAAAGAGGGGTGTTAGGGAAGATATCATCGCAGACTACCGGCATCAGTCAACAGGCTGAACCTCTCTTCCCCCCCATAGGGACACCTATAGGGTTAAGCTCAAACACTTGGTTATATTGAGTGATTCCTGGGAAATATAGAGAACAAGCTTGTTATTTTGTATTTCAGCACTTTATACCTGCACATGCTTGGCAGACAGTGCATTTATCACCAGCAATCCAATAAGAACCTGTATTTCTGTTGCTTCAATAAACTGCACTATTAGTGAATCTGGCCGTGAAGGGTCATTGAATACGACTAGACTAATAGTGATCGTATTGTTAGTGACTCCGTAACCATGATAGTTCAGTGTATTGAACACGACCAGACTGACAATGCTGAATTGGGTATCACTCAGAATCTAAGCCCAGCCACCCCCAGCCCCTCTGACTTCTGAGGACCAGTTGGACCATAAGGGGGTTTATATTCTGCCAAATATCTTCACCTAATGCAACACCTGGCCATAAGCTGAACTTGACTGTTACAGTACAAGCCAGAGAAAGTCTTGCTAAAGTCAAGGT
>VZTV01054957.1:0-26599 GCA_013400875.1 Anhinga rufa
TTAAAATAGCATTTTCATGTTAATGTTTGTTCCCCATCAGGCAACTTTGTAGGAGCGCTTGGGGAAGCTGAGCAGAGTCTGTCAGCCACTCGGGGCAGGAAGAGCACCAGTAAAAAAAGGCGTTGGCTGTTGTGAAACACGTTTTAGTGTGAGAGCCTGTAAGGGCAAAAATGTTTAGTTTGATTATTCTAGATGGATAATGTGGCTGGCAGTAGGACAGGCAGCCTTAATTCTGGTATTTCCCAGTTTTGAGCACATAATATGAGTGTGTATAAAAAGCAAAATTCTTTTAATGTTGCTTTTTATATATTAAATAATTTGTAGAATATATTTGAAATGTGTTAAAGTGGTTGGACTTTGTTCCACGTTTGGTATATTCCCTATCATTCCTGTTTGACTCCCATGGCTGAAAAGTGATGTAGGTGGGAAGACCGAGCACGGCAACTTTATTGGACCTGAGATGTCCTGTACGGAGCTTGAATTCATACATAGTATTTTGCACTTAAAATAGATTGCACCTTTCATCCAAAGATTTCAGAGTGCTTTATGGAGGTGGGAGACCACCTGTGAGAAGCACAATAATTTTAAGAGTTTTCTCTGTGACTAGGAAAGGGGCCAGGACGAAGCTAGAAGAGGCAAAAGTATTTCAAAAAGCAATAAGATGTTTTTTGTTCGTAATCACAGTCAAGGGTGTCATGGATGACTGTTGCATGCTGGTGTTGTGCACTACTGTGAATAAGGGCATTTGGCTCTAAAACGTCTTCGGTGATAAACATGAGTACTTCTTTTTGTAAAGCCCTGGCATCCTACTCGGTAAGGGGGAAAAGAAGGGAAAACCGTATCTTGTGGCTGTTGAAATGCATTGCTGTCCTTAACCAAACGTTACTTGCCAAAATGCGATTGACTTCTAATTATTTCTTGGGTCTCCAAAGGGAGGAAAAGGTGTTCTCGGAGCAGGGCCGGTTGGCTCGTTTTTATTATTATTTATTTCCGGCCGCCCCGCGTCCCGGCTGCGGGACAGGGCCGTGGGCTGCTCCTGCTTCGTGGGCGACACCGGGGACTTGCAAACGGCCGTCTGTGTCTGTATATATATATTTTTTTTTATTATTATTTATTTATTTTCATGCCAGACTTGACCTTTCTGTGCCTGCCTGTTCCGTGGTACAAAGCCTGACTTTGAACAGGAGCTGATCGTGCCGTCGGGGAGTTTGTTCCACGCAACACGGAGGCGGGCACCGAGCTCGGNCCGCGGGCCCTTTAAGAGGAGGCAGGCGCGCGCGTTGCTAGGAGACGGGCAAGGCCCGGCGGCGGCCGCCATTTGCCGCGGGGCTGCGGGAGATGGCGGCGGGGCCGGGGCTGAGGCCGGGGCTGCCGCCGGCCGTGTCCCCGCCCGGGGAGCGGGGTCCCGGCCCCAGCACAGACCCTCCCGCCCCGCCGGGAGCCGGCGCTTGCCCTCCGGCGGCCGGGAGGCCTCACACAGCGCGCACCCACCCCAGCTCACGCGTCCCGCCCGCGGGTGCCGAAGCGCTGGGGCTGCTCAGAGCTGCTGCCCTGGTTCGGGTGCCCAGTTCCCTTCCGCGCCCCACAGGCCGCTTGGAAAGCCTCTGCCAAGCTGGGCCAGTGCTTCCTGCCCGTCTGGAGTTGCAAAAAGTAGCTCTAGTGCGGGAGAGGCACGTCCTGCTTTTGGCAGCCACTAGCAGCCGTTGTCTGCCTCCTTGCTGCCTCCCTTTTAGGCTTGCCAGCATCAAGAGGTGAGCATGCACCGAGCTGGCATAAAAACCAAGTTAATAAGCAAATGCAATGGTAAGTCTCCAGGCAGTATCATGCTGGTTTAAGCATAAAAGTATTCAGTATTTAATTAGCAAGTCTGGCTCAGCCTTGGGTCCGCCAGTTCTGTAGCATGCTTGTGCCAAACAGGCTGCTCACCCACACACCCCAAACTGCTTCGGGTGCTGGAAGACGGGTTTACCGCCTCTCAACCTAAAATGTTTGTGTATCGGTTGGTAGGTGGACCCCGGGGACCTCTGCCATGCCCTCCTTCCTCTTTCCCTGTATAGAAATCCCAAGCCACATCGAGGAGGGGGGATGCACCCAAGGACCAGGGGGAGGAGATGCAGGCGCTGGAGCGCAGGTCTTGCCCGGCAGCTTGCTGGCAGCCTCAGGGTGCCACTGGGGCGGTGAGATGGGACTGCCCAGCCGGTTCCCCCTGTGCTTCAGCAACACACCCAGGCAGGCTGTGGGAGCCTTGGGGATGTTGGAAGAAACCAGCCAAGCCGGCAGTCCTTGCTGCAAGCCCAGCCGTGCTTTTCCATACAGCTGGCCCTACGGAGCAGGGGGTGTACGGGGCCATCCTGCCTCCTGACGGGCGCTGCGAGCGGGTGCCGGGGAAGCGGATGAACGGCTGGGTGCGCGGCGGTACTTTCCAGCCACCCTCGCAGTCTCCGGTCTTGCTGTACCACTTGTTGCAGCTGTTGACGCTCTGACCGTTTCGGTTTTGGCAGGACCTGGGTGTCAAGAGTGAAAGATGCTGCAGCAGCAAGCACCATGCCTAGCGTGAGTGCTGGGAAAGAGGCAGAGGGAAGGTTTAAAGCAGTTACGCGAGTCATTGCCCTAAATCTGCCTCGCACCCGCTGCCAGGGCAGCAGGACCTGTAGGCAGTAGCGCAAGACCTTTCCCTTTGTGCCCAGGGAGAGCTGCAGTGATCCTCCCACTGGGCTGATTATTTTACCTTATCCAGAGCTTTGCCAGCTCCTGCAGCCCATGTTCCCCTTGTGCCTTCTCTGCCCTTCCTCCTCCTCCCCAGAAGCCGTACCCTGGCTGCACTGAAGGCTTCGGCAAGGCTCCCCAGGGAGGCTCAGCAGGAGACCGGTGACCCTGGGCTGGACCAACCTCCTTTTCCCACCAACGGCCTGGTGCCAGTGTACCCTGGGACACTGGGCACGACCCTCAGCGGGGGAGAGGGCATGAAACAGCATCTCTCTGGGGTCAGGACTGGCTGGGGACTGAGGAGCCAGCTGGGCCCGAGGGGAACTGCATTACCCTCCCTGCTGTGGGTCTGTACATCCCCCCGCAACACTGCAAATCCAGCAGCAGACGGGGTCTGCATGCATGTCCCCATCCCTGCAGTGCTCCTGGCTATGCTGTGCTGGGGCCGGAGCCAGCAGTGACTCAGCAGGCGCCCGCTGGGCAGCCGTGCTCGAGCCCGCGCTGTGGGGAGCCGGCTGGGGGGGGCTCGGGGATGCTCCCGGCTGGCCCCAGCCTGAGAGCTGGACCCCCTTCTCATAGGGACTGTAGGGTGGTTGTAGCACCCAAGCAGCAGCCCAAGGTTTTGGGGTACCACAAGCCATCCAGGCAGCATGGGGAGCTCCTCCGCTGACAGCCGCATCCCACTGGCTCCCTGCAAAGCCAAGCTGTAGGGATTGGGGAATTTGAAATCCCCGCCCTTGCTCTCTTGCACAAGGCCACTGCACCAGTGAGTGTGGCCCGCGGCAGGTCTCCTCCACTCCCCATGGCCACGAATGCCACCTACAAGCACAGCCCTGCTCAGCAGTGAAGGGTTAAGTGCCAGGCCAGCTATCAGGGAAGCTTTCCTCTCCTCCTTGCCAAGGTTTAAATTTAGTCCCTGCATGAACCCAGACGACTTGGGCATCGGGTTGCTCTGGGGGCTGGCAGCACCTGCTACCGCTGCTTCACTGCAGAAATCCCCCCAAAAGCATGGGCTGAGCTCTGCCGGCAGCAGCCAGGGCCGGCAAGCTGCAGAGACCCTCGTGCCACGCCGGGCACCCTGGCCGCTTGCTTTGGGTCCCCCCAAAAAAGGCAGTTAGTAGCCATCCATTGTTTGGCTCTTGTAAGCCCCAGAGGTGCTCGGTGCTTGGTTCGATTTCAAGCCTTGAGTTTGCTCCTGGCCACTTGCAATTAATTTTAGGGGAGCTGCTGCTTGAGGCAGGGTGGTTTTTGGGGAAGCCCACCGGACAGGGACACGCTGTCCATGCAGCAAGGTGGGCAGAGGCACTGGCAAAGGAGCTATGGCGGGGACAGAGCGGCAGCCAGGGGCCTGGCCGTGCCTCCTGCACCGGGGATGGGACATCCTCGGAGGGGTCTGCGGGCCCCCCGGCCCCAGGGCAGCCTGGCCCACTGTGCTGGGGGGCATAGCCCAGGTACCCCCATAGGGCATGGGGACGCCCTGGCACCTCTCCTGCAAGTTTGGGGAGCAGCAGCGCGGGGTGAGGGGGCAGGGGATGGTGCTGGCAGCCCCCCGGCAGACCCCTAAGGCTGGGGGCGGGGGTGGCATCCCTGCAATGCGCTTGGCGTTGCCTCCCCCGGGCTGGCACCCGCTGCCGTCCATGTGATCGAGGGGCTGCTCCGTCCCACCGCTGGGTCCAGCCACCGTGACGGCGAGGGAGCCAGAAGGTCGAGCCGGCGTCCCCGGCAGAACGTGTCCCCGGCACCAAGGAGGGTCCCCTGGCACCAGCTGGCACTCCCCAGGGCCGTCCCTGCCATGATGCCCCGCGGGAAGAGGGACCCCATCCTGCTCTCCCACGCCGAGCTGCCCAGCACCGATGGCGAGGGTCCCCGCAGCGGTGGGGACGGCCGGCGCTCCGCATCGGAGGAGGAGGGCCACCTCCCTGACCTTGCCAAGAGCATGTCGGGCTCCTCCGTCTCCTCCTACCACTCCGCCCTGTGCTCGGAGGGGACCGAGACCTTCAAGGACTGCCTGGAGTTTCTGGACGAGGAGGGGTCGGCCCCCCAGGCAGCGGGGCGGCGGAGTCGCTGTGCCGAGGGGGCTGCCCCGGGGCGCTGGGCTCCAGCGGGGGCCCCCGGCGTCCCCCCGCCGCCCGGCCCCCTCGCCCGCCCGCAGCAGGCTCAGCTGTCCATCGTGGCTAAGAATAGCCTGGCACCGGGGCAGGGGGGCAGGATGGGTCCCCTCGGCAGGGACCGGCAGCCTGCCACCACCGCCGCCGGCGGCAGGGAGCTGGCTCTGCCCCGGCAGCCCGGGGGGATGCTCGGTGGGGCGCCCAGCGACTCGGATGAGGTGGACGGCGAGGTGCAGGCGCTGACAGCCAGGGCTTTCCGCAGCCTCTCGGGTCCCCCCGGCGCCCGCCTCGACATGTGCAGCTCCCACACCTCCTCCAGCCTCTCCAACTCGCTGTCGGAGGATGGCGGGCGGCCACTGCGGTGGCTGGCAGCTGGCGGCGAGTCCCGGGCCACGGTGGCAGCCCTCCATGGCAGGGTGGGCTGGCCCTTCCCCACCGGCATGGATGGCGAGCTGCTGGGCTTGCTGGGGAAGGAGCAGTTCGAGTGTGTGGACGTGGAGCTGGAGAGCGGGGAGGCCAGGAGGGGCCACTGCAAGAAGAGGACCGTCCCCAAGCGCCAGATCCTGCTGAAGAGGAAGGAGAGGAAGGAGACGGGTTTCAGCCCCTGGGATGATGGCCTGGCCCCCCAACCCTTGCCCCCCCCGAGGAAGGAGCCCCCCAGCAAGGGCAGGGCCATGGGACAGGACTTCAGGCTCAACTACAAGCAGTTCATGAAGACAGCGTCCCTGGATGCCGACGCCAGCAAGACCAGGGCGGCCTCTTGCCTGGTGAAAAACGTCCTCGCCAAGAAAATGCAGTACGAGCAGAGGATCAAGATGGAGCAGAAGGGGCTGCGGGGCAGCTCGACCTCCTCGGGGCCGTCTTCCGCCGGCACCGACCTGCTGGGGGACGGCCTGGAGGGCAAGTCCAGCTCACTCTCCCGCTCGGACTGCAGCTTCTCAGCCGAGGACCTGCGGGGCAGTGGGATGCCAGTGGCCGCCGTGGCCGTGGGGGATGACACTACAACCTGTCCCGCCAAGGGGGTGGTGCTGAGCGAGGCGACGAGGGAGAGCGTCTGCAAGCTGAAGAAGACCTTTAATGAACTCAATGAGAGGATGAAGTACCAGGAGGTGCTGGAGGGGCACCGGCTGCCCAGTGCCACCGAGGAGCCGGTGGTGGAGAGGATCCGCTACCGGCGAGCACGTGCCTTGTTTGAAGCCCACCCTGGGGTGGGGAAGGCACTGGATGTCGCCCCCAGATTTGAGAGAGCACCAAAGCCATGGCCCAGCTTGAAGCAGCGAGCGATCTGCCCCGGCCACCCGCAAACCCTCCCCTTTGAGGCTGACAGCCTGGCACTCCCCGCCACGCCGCCCCGACGCCTCTTCACCTCCCGGGCGCAGGAGGTGAGGCTGGTGCCACAGAGCCGGCAGGAGGAGAAGCCGCCAGCGGTGCCCCGCCGGCCACCCAGCCCCGGCCCCCCGGCCCGGGAGTCCCCGCTGGCCGCCCCCCCCAAGCCAGAAGGTAAGGGGAAGGGGCGCATCCCACAGCCCCGGGATGTGCGTAAGCTGGTGAAGAGCAGCTACAGCCTTCGCTTTGGGACTACCGGCGCATCCCATGGCACCACGGCACCGGTCAGCAGCAGGGGGCCGCCGCCGCCCACCCCACTTGTCATCCACTGCACCTCGGTCTGCCGCCCGGATCCAGCAATGGAGCCAGGAGACAGGGAGGTGCTGGCAGCTGCCAGCCAAGAGCCAGCCCCGGCACGTGCTGAGGGCCCTGCAAAGGTCGCTGGCGGCCAGCCCTCGCCCGCCCAAGGCTCCCCTGTCCACATCACGAGGGTCCAGGCCACACGGAGGGGGGTGGTGGCCGCAGAGGGGCCGCCGGCATCCCCCCCGCACCGGGAGCGGAGCGAGCTCAGGGTGCCACCTCGAGCACCGACGGCCGAGGGGGTGCCGCACGTGGAGACCCACCTCCACGTCCTGGTGGGCCGGCGGTCCCCGGCAGCGGCTGGGGAGGGCTCCCCTGCTCAGAGCGGCACCGTGCTGCGGACAGAGAAGACCATTCTTGTCCCGCCACCACCACCAAGTCCCATGGAGGGAAAGGACGGACATGGCCATGGCTGCACTGGAGGACTCCGCACTGCCGATGGGCCGGAGTCAATAGTGCAGCAGCATGGCGGCAGCGACAGTGGGGACCCCCAAGCTGGACCCCCAGCCAGCAGCAGCGTGCACCCACAGCCTGGGAAACCGGTGGAGAGAAGCGCACCGAAGCCAGCCACGAGCGAGCAGGTATCATCAGCAGGGAGCAGCGGCTCTGCAGGCAGCGCCAACCCCACCGCCCCGTTTCGAGATGGGGAGGCCGGTGAAGGTCCCTCTGGCCGGCTGCTGGAGCGGAGGGAGGCCTGGGAGCATTTACCGAAGTGGCCTGCAGCCACCGAGCCGTACCTTCCTGCTTCGCCGGCAGAGAACTCCAACTACCTAGCAATTCCTGTGAAAGCCCCCAAATCCTCTCCAATGCCAAAGCTGCCCTCAGTCCCCAGCCCAGCCAGCACGTCCTCTGGGACCCCCTCAGTCCCCAACCCAGCCAGCACGTCCTTTGGGACCCCCGTGGTCCCTAACCCCGCCAGCACATCCTTTGGAACCTCCACGGTCCCCAACCTAGCCAGCTCACCCTTTGGGACCCCCTCAGTCCCCAAGCCGGTCAGCACATCCTTTGGGACCCCCTCAGTCCCCAAGCCAGCCAGCGCGTCCTTTGGGACCCCCATGGTCCCCAACATGACCAACTCATCTTTTGGCTACCCATCAGCCTCCAGCCTGGCCAGCACATCTTTTGGGGCTCCTCTGGTCTCCAATCCCACCAAGTCTTTTGGGACCCCCTTGATCCCCTACCCCACCAGTGCATCCTTTGGGACCCCCTTGGTCCCCAGCCTGTGTGGTGCACCCTTTGGGACCCCCTTGATCCCTAACTCAGCCAACACATCCTTTGGGACCCCGTTGGTCCCCAATCCATCCATCGCATCCTTTGGGACTCCCTCAGTCCCTAATCTGGCCAACTCATCACTTGGGATCCCCAACCCAGCCAGCTCATCCTTTGGGTCCCCCTTGGTCACCAACCCAGTCCGCGCTTCCCTGGGGCACCCATCAGTCTCCAATGTGGCCAGCTCATCCTTTGGATCCCCTTTGGCCCCCAACCTGGCTGGTGCTCCTTTGGAGACCGGTGTGTGTCCCCTGACCAGTGGGGAAGCACCTGGAGCAAACCCAGCCATGAGGCCCGCCGAGGGCCTGGCTGCTGGGGAGCCCCCGGTGCCGCTGCCCCCAGCCCAGCCCCAGCCTCGCCTCGAGGACACTCCCCATTTCCTAAGGAGGACCGATGGTGCCTCACCGAGCAGTAAGAGCGCACTGAGCCCCACCAAGCCCTTTGCCCCGCACCTGCCCATGCACCGGAGGATGCTCGTTGATCCTGACAGTGGGAAATGCTACTACATGGAGCCACCACGGCAGCCCCAGCTGAAAATGCTCTATGACCCTGAGACAGGGCAGTACCTGGAGGTGCTCGTCCCACCGGTGGCATCACATGCCGGGCTCTACCAGGCTCCTTTCAACCCCCTGGTCATGGCCCCAGGGCTCTACGCTCCACCCTATGTGCCCTACGGCAGCTTCCCAGGGCTCCCGGCACCCGCGCCACCCGCCGCCCCCTCCTCGGTGCATGCTGACCTGCCAGCTGCCGAAAACCCCAGCTTCTCCAGGACCTTCAGCCCCACTCCCAAGGGCGAGGGGCCACCTGCTGCTGGGGGTCCTGACTGTGGGTACCTGGAGAGCCTCTACTACATCCCCACGGGGATGCAGGCCAGCCCTGGCCCCAGCCCTGGCCAGCCCCCTGCCCGTGCCAGCCCTGCCGGGCCTGAGAAGAGACCACTGCTCCAGATGTGACGGTCCTCAGCCGGGGACAGACCTGCGCGGCATGTCCCTTCCCATGCAGCTGGGCTTTAACCCCAAAGTCAGCATCACACCCTGCACGGGAGAGACCCCCTGCCCGCAGCTGAGCTGGCAAAGCTTCGAGGCATAACGGGCACCACCTGGACCTCACCAGCTCCTCAGGGGAACAGGGAGAAAAAGGCTATTTTCCAACGTAAGCACCTGGCAGCCCCAGGGGGGCTTGAAGTCATGGGCCCTGGCCGAGAAAGGGACCAGATGCACAGCCCCCACTTTCCCCCGTACTGCCGGTCCCATCCCGAGGGCAACTCAGGCTGGTCGGCACAGGGGGAGAACGGCCAGCCGCCGCCAGCCCCCCCAGCCACAGCTGCAGCACAGACTCCCTAAAATAGTAATAAAAATGCTGAGACAGCATTAAATCCTGCATAGTCATCCCGTGTTTGTATAGTCTGTAAAGGTGGGGTGAGAGGGGCTCCCACAACCCCGCTGGGGGAGCTGAGGCACTTGGACCCTGCAGTCTGTCTGTCTGTCCTGGAGCACCCACTGGATGAATCCCTGGTCCCTGGGAGCAGGAGGGGACTCTGCGGTCAACGGTGATCCCTGAACCCCAGCCCTCGAACCCCAGCCCCCAGCCCTGAACACCAGTCCCGAACCCCAAACCCCAGCCCTAAGCCCTCAGCCCTTGAACCCCAAACCCCAGCCCTGAGCCCCAAACCCCTGCTCCAGCCCCAGCCCAGGCGGGTCCACGCTGTCCCAGGGAGGATTTGGGTCGATGAGGAAGGGTCAGGTGTCAGCACTGACATTCGGTCAGCACTGAATTATACCAGAAACCTCCTGGAGAGGGGACAGTTGGTCGGGGACACCCCACGCACTCGCACAGCCCCGGCTCCGACGCTCTGGGGATGGATGGGGCCGCGTCAGCCGGATGCAGGTGTGTCGGCCGCGCATCGTCGCCCGTGTGCCGGCCCTGGGGGGTTTATAGCCGCCCCGCGCCTCTGCCCCGGCACTTTCGGCATCGCGGCAGGATGTGGCTGGCGCTGGCAGCGTGGCTGGCCCTGAGCCTGCTGGCAGGGACGGGGGCCAAGGATATGTGCGGAGGCCCTCCTAGAGCCCCAAGCCACTCCATCCCTGCGCCCCGGCTCAGCCCAGAGGAGCAGCTCTCGCCCCACATGCCTGAATCCCTGCGCTGCGACGCCTGCCACGCCATCGCTTTCCAGGTGGGGACTGGGGAGACGGCACCTTGAGACTGGGGGTGAGAGCACTCATGGGGACGGTCTGGTGTGGGGGGATGCTGCCGGCTCCCCTGGGGCACCCTGCTGGTGGCCGCCCCTGGCCAGCACCCCAAAAAAGCCCTTTGGGGCGAGCGAGCCCCTTTGCAGCTACTCGTGGACCCACCACCCCATGCAAAAGTGCTTCAGCTGCTGGGGCTGCAAGGAAGGAGGTGCAGACCCCATCCCCACTTGGGAGCAGAGTCATGGGGAGGCTGCCGCCCTCACCAGCCAGTTTCTGCCCTTTTTCACCCCAGATTGAGGAGCAGCTGCGCAGGGCAGAGGGGAAGGTAGGCAGGAAGGCGCTGAGCGAGTCTGACTACGTGGAGGTGCTGGAGAGGAGCTGCTCGCAGGGCTGGGAGAGGTGAGTGGGGCATTCCCAGGGACAGGGGCGTCCCCAGGGACAAGGGTGTCCCCAACCCTTGCCTCTCCCTGCAGCTACGGGGTGCAGGAGCTGGACGGGGAGAAGCGGCTGGCAGGGCCAGGGCTGCCAAGACAGGAGCCCATGACTGTGATGGTGATGGGGGGACCCTGGCCCAGCAGGTAAGTCAGGGGGGTTGGCAATGGTGGCGAGACGCTGGGCACCGTCCCCTTGCTGCCATGGCAGGGGGATGCGGTGTGACCCTCTCTGGCTCCTCGCAGGCTGTCCAAGATGTGCCATGGCTACGTGGGCGAGCGGGGAGAGGCTCAAATCTATGGGGCACATCGGCAGGGCCCGGCTGCCCTGCGGGAGCTGCTCTGCCATGGGGAGAAGGGGGCCTGCGCTGGCAGCAAGTCTGGGGGGCCAGCCCCACCCAAGGCGATGCAGAACGAGCTGTAGCCCCAGTGCGGTTAATGCTTAATGCCCTGGCGACCTTCGGAGCCGACTTCGTCCCCAGCAAAAGCCAACATGCGCCGGGAGGTGGGCGCCTTCCCGGCGTCGCCCATCACTGGCATTGCAACCATCTCTTGATGCCCAGCCCGGCCGTGCCAGGATGATGCTGGTGGCAGCTGGTGCCCCACACCACCGGACCCCCCGCGAGCCGGGAATTACTCTGTAACCCGCTGGCTCTAATGTTTTACCAACGTGTTGCTCACGGCGGGAGCGCCCCAGCCCCACTGGCGGTGCCAGCCCTAATTAAAGGAGTTAATAGCTGATCCGTCCCCAAGGCAGTGCTCCCTGGTTTCACAACCGGCAGCCAATGGCCGCCTTCCAGCCTGCCACCCTGTGCCGCAGCCCAGGTGGTGACTAAAGTCCTTCCCCCAGCCATAAAACCCCCCGTGCAGTGACACTGCCACCAGTGCATCGCTGGAGGATGGGGACCCGCTCGGGAGACCTGGCTCAGCCCCAGGTGAATGCAGCAGCCTCTGTCCCCATCCCCGCCCCCATCCCAATCCCTTCCTTGGCCGTATCCCGGGATAGCGGGGAGGGAAGTGGGTGGCCGGGGTACCAACCGCAGGTGATGGCCCGCGCGGGGCCACGATACCCAATGGGACTGGCAAATGATGGGATGAGTGCAAGGACTGCAGTGAAGCCCGGGACCAAGGGGACACGCTGGGATGCTGTGGCTGGGACTGGCTGTGCCATCCTTCCTGGCACCTGTGGGGTGGTCTGGGCACGCCAGGGCCAGTGGGCACCGCCCTCCCCTGCGGACAAACCACTGTGTAGGGACCCCTCTCGGGGAGCGGAGCCTGTGCTGGGTGGGCATGCCGAGCCACGGCCGGTGGCTCTCACGTCCCTGGGGCAGGGCCCATCCCCGTTCCCATGGGACACCCGGGACAACACTGACTCAGCTCCTGCCTCACCCTTGCTGCCAGAATGGGAACTCAGCTCTCGCCCCCACCGGCCCCCCGAATCCCCCTGGGAAGAAGCTGCCTGCGGTGGGCAGGGTGAGTACCGGGTCACCCCCACACAGCACACACCCCAAATCGGATGGATACCAGCCAGCCAGGACCCCTCCCCATCCCTGAGGGCGCAGGGGGTCCCATAGGGCAGCCTGTGCCACCCGTGTGGACAGTGCAGGGTGTCCCCCGCCATCCCTGTCCCCTGGGGTGAGCCAGGGCTGAGCTGTGCCCCTGCACGCCAGGAGCCTGGGGCAGGCGCCGGGCCCCCCCGGCCAGAGGTGGACATGCTCTACAGGATTGAAGACGTGCCCCCCTGGTACCTCTGCATCCTGCTCGGCTTCCAGGTACGGCCTGGAAGGGGGGTACCCCCCACCGGCAGAGCCCGAGCCCCTGCTCCCCATGGCATGGGGCACCCCACGGCACCCCAGCCCGCTGAGCCCCTCTTGCCCCCCAGCACTACCTGACCTGCTTCAGCGGCACCATCGCCGTCCCCTTCCTGCTGGCCGAGAGCCTGTGCGTGGGCAAGGACCAGCTCACCGTCAGCTACCTCATCGGCACCATCTTCACCTGCGTCGGCATCACCACCCTCATCCAGACCACCGTGGGCATCAGGTAGAGCCATGGCCCTGGCGGAGACCCCCCCAGCCCGTCCCCAGGCCGTGGGCGCAGGCGTCCCCTCTTGTCCCCCCGCCAGGCTGCCCCTCTTCCAGGCGAGTGCGCTGGCTTTCCTCGTCCCCGCCAAGTCCATCCTGGCCCTGGAGAAGTGGCGATGCCCGCCCGAAGGTGAGGGCAGAGGGGGTGCAGGCGGGTGTGCCCAGTTGCTCCCCCACCGCCCCAGGGACCACCTCACCCCCCTCCATCCCCAGAGCAGATCTACGGCAACTGGACGCTGCCGCTCAACACCTCCCACATCTGGCAGCCCCGCATGCGAGAGGTACGCCCTGCTGCCGCCCCCGGGGGAACCCCAAAATCCCCGGCGGGGTGCTGACCCCCTCTCTCCCCCCCCTCCATGCCCTGCAGATCCAGGGGGCCATCGTGGTGTCCAGCCTGGTGGAGGTGGCCATCGGGCTGCTGGGGCTCCCCGGGGCGCTGCTCAGCTACATCGGGCCGCTGACTGTCACTCCCACCGTCTCCCTCATCGGGCTCTCTGTCTTCCAGGCAGCCGGCGAGCGAGCCGGCTCCCACTGGGGCATCGCTGCGCTGTACGGCATGGGGACGGGGATGGTGGGACAAGGGGGTAGGGGTGTCCCCCACGGAGCCAGGAGCACGCCACGGGCATGAGGGACCTCGTCTCTCTTCCCCCCCCCCAGGACCATCTTCCTGATCGTCCTGTTTGCTCAGTACCTGCGGCACATCACCATCTGCCTGCCCGGCTACCGGCGGGGCAGCGGCTTCGTCCTGCTCCGCATCCAGATTTTCAAGATGTTCCCGGTAGGGACTGGCTGAGAGCTGCCAGCTCCTGGGGGGAGTCCCAAAAATCCCCCCTTTTTCCACGCATGGAGTTGCAAGCAATGCAGGGTGCGTCCCTGGTCTCTGCCCCGCAGATCATCCTGGCCATCATGGTGGTGTGGCTGCTCTGCTACGTGCTGACGTGCACAGGCGTCTTCCCCGGCCAGCCCGAGGCGTACGGCTACAAGGCCAGGACGGACGCCCGGGGGGAGATCCTGTCCGTGGCACCCTGGTTTCGGGTCCCCTACCCCTGTGAGTGCCAGGCAGCCCTGCGGCACGCAGGAGCCCCCGACAGCCTTTCGCCCTGGGGGATGCAGGGACCCAGCAGAGCATCACCCGGGGCTGGGGAGCACCCGGGGGGACCCCAAAGCGGCACTGGTGAGCACCAGGTGGGCCAGGTCGCGGGGTGCCCCCCCACCCTGACACCCTGCTCTGCCCCCGGTCAGGCCAGTGGGGTCTGCCCACCGTGACCTCAGCGGCCGTGCTGGGCATGTTCAGCGCCACGCTGGCGGGCATCATTGAGTCTATCGGGGACTACTACTCTTGCGCCCGGCTGGCAGGAGCCCCCGCGCCCCCCGTGCATGCCATTAACAGGTACAGCGCGCTGGCCCTGCCGGCCCCCTGCGCACGCCGTGGCATCCCCGGGCACTGAGCGGGGAGGCCGCAGGAGAGCAGCGGCAGGGACCAGCCCGGTGGTCACGTTGTTCCCCAGGGGCATTTTCACGGAAGGCATCTCCTGCATCATTGCGGGGCTGCTGGGAACCGGCAACGGCTCCACCTCCTCCAGCCCCAACATCGGCGTCCTGGGCATCACGAAGGTACTGGGGCCGGGGAGGGATCCCGACTTGGTCGGGGGGACGGGTGCCATCACCCGCTGCCAGTCTCTCTGTGCAGGTGGGGAGCAGGAGGGTGATACAGTACGGTGCTGGCATCATGCTCGTGTTGGGGACCATTGGCAAGTTCACAGCGCTGTTCGCCTCCCTGCCCGACCCCATCCTCGGCGGGATGTTCTGCACCTTGTTTGGTAACCTTGGCACGTCAAACCCGGGGCACCGTTATCATCAGCCCCGGGCCATTCTGCGGGGATTCGGGGGCTGGTGAACCCAGGGGATGCAGGGCGGGCTTCGAGGGTTCGGGTCGAACCATGGCTGGGTTTGAACGCCCTTCGCGGGCAGCCCACCCCAATGCCCGGCTCCCAGCCGGCAGCGTGGGCGTCCCTGTCCACCCGCAACCCGGCTGCCATCTCTGCTGGCAGGCATGATCACGGCCGTCGGCCTCTCCAACCTGCAGTTCGTCGACATGAACTCCTCCCGCAACCTCTTCGTGCTGGGCTTCGCCATGTTTTTCGGGCTGACGCTGCCTAACTACCTGGATTCCCACCCCAAGGCCATTAACACAGGTACCTGCCCGCCACGAAAAGCCCCAATTTTGGGTGCTTAAGAAGAGAGGAAGGCAGTTCTCACGGGCGCTTTGCCCACCCTGGGTAAGCAACGATTAATTGGGCAAATCCGGCTTATCGCAGCACGCCCTGGCTCAGTCCCTGCGCTTTTGCAGGGGTCCCCGAGCTGGACCAGATACTGACGGTGCTGCTAACGACAGAGATGTTCGTTGGGGGGACCATCGCCTTCGTCCTGGACAACACCATCCCGGGTAAGTAAAGCCCATGGAGCTGGGGGAGGAAGCAGAGGGGGTGGGAGGCAGATTAATTTTGGTTTAGAGCTGCAAGAAGGGACTGGGGGGGAGGGATGGTGCTGGGCATCCCGGCTGCGGGCAGGCAGGGGCTGGGGTCTCAGCTGACACGGTGCCGGCTGCTGCAGGGACGCAGGAGGAGCGAGGGCTGGTGCAGTGGAAGGCGGGAGCGCACTCGGACAGCACAGCGAGAGCCAGCCTGAGGAGCTACGACTTCCCCTTTGGGATGAGCGTGGTGAGGAGGAGCCGGTGGCTGAAGCACGTACCCATCTGCCCGGTGTTCACAGGGTTTAAGGCCCAGGCAAGGGGCAGCGGCGCAGCGGTGGCGGCAGCAGATGTGCAAGATAATGCAGACGGGCTCTCCGTGTGCACAAAGGTCTGAGCAAGGGGAGGGCTCGCACCCCAGCGCTGGAGAAGCCGAGCCGAGCTCCCACGGGTGCTGTCCGAGTTCGTTAGCACCCGCCAAGTGCAAGGGCAAGGCTTCTGGTGCTCGTCTCGAACACAGGGCTAGGGAAACTCAAAGGTGCCTTTTGGGGACATCCCAAGCTCCAGGGGTACCTGCCTGGGGACCACCACGCCCCGTATCATTGCTCCACCTCAAGCTTTGGCTGGTTGAGACTTGTTCAGCGCTTGCTGAAGCTCGTTAGTTGCCATCGGAGTCAGCCAGAGCCCCTGGAGCCATGAACTCCCACCTGGTAGGAATTTTCACTGTACCCTTGGCTTCAGCAGGGCTAGCCGGCAGCTGAAGCGGGCTCTGTGCGGGGTACAGCATCCAGACCAGCTGGACACCTGTTTTAAGATCATACATTTAAAAAAAAATAAAAAATTCAAGCCCACTTGCCCTACCGGTGTCTTTGCTGTGTCCTGCACCGCTCCCTCGATCCTTTTGCGTTTTGAAGGCTCCACCAGCTTTCCGCACTCCCTCCCGGGCTGCCCAACACGGACACGCCAGATGTTGTCCAGCCCTAGCAACCACGTCTTCGGTGGGCACTGCCCGAGCCCCAGTGCAGCGGGAGAGGTGGCTCAGCACCAGCCCCTGGCAATCCCATCCGGCTGCGGAGGGCACTGGACAGCCGGCTCCATCCCGGGCGCTCCAGCAACGCGCTGCCTCCTGCGCCGGCTGGCGTTCAGCAGAAGGCAGCCGACAGCCTCACTGCAACAGCCGGCATTCAAAGCCATTTCTGGGCTTGGGTTCAGCACCAAAATCCAAAGTTGAAGCCAGCCTTGCACGGCCACGGTCTGCCTGCGCTAGCGTGGTGGCACGGCCACGCACTTGCTCCCAGCCTGAGTGGGAAGAGCAGAAGTGAGAAAACCCATGGGTTGAGACAAAGACAGTTTAGTAAGTGAAGAGGGGTAAAAATATAACCACCAAAAACCCACAAGTGATGCAAAGGCACTCACTCACCACCTCCGAGAAGCACAGCAATGCCCGGCCAGGCTCGGAGCAGCAGCAGGACCCCCTCTTCTGACGTCCCAGTTGTGTTGTCAAGCATGACGCTACACGGTGTGCGATGCCCTTTTGGTTGGTCGTGTCCCCTCCCAGGTTCTTACCCAGCCCCAGCCTGCTCGCTGAGGCCCGAGCAAGAGAAAGAGAAAGCAAGCCCCAACGCTGTGCAAGTACTGTTCAGCAACAGCTAAAACACTGGCACGTTATCAGCTCTGCTGTAGCAGGGGCTGCGATGCACAACGGCAGCTCCATCCTAGCAGAGACCATGGGGAAGTTCACCTCTCCAATAAACCTCCCCATGTTCTGTAGTTGGCTGGGATACGGCAGGGAAAAAACCCGAAGTACAGAAACCAAAGCACAGTAAAGCTGGCTGTTTCACAAGCTGGCTCCTAGCAACAGCGTTCAGCTGCCAGTCACCCCGAGCCGATCGCACTCGGGCTGAAACCCGGGAGGAAGCTCCCCGACAAGCGACTGCTGCCAGCCATGCAGGGGTTCTCTAGTGAAACCCCCACTCCAGCTAAAAATAAGCCAGGGCATGGTAGCATGTTATTTCCTGACCTTCTGTCTTTAGGTATTCGAGTCTAAACTATTTCCAAGTCAGTGGAAACACCAGAGTAGTTTTGCTGCTTCTAGAAAGGCCAGCAGATTTCCGAAGGTGAGGAAGGGGGAATAACGCTCAGTAAGGAGCCCGCGATAATTGCCATTAGCAGTTTGCAGAGCAACAGCAAAATGAGTTAGTCTGACTGAATTCTTCTGAGAGGGGCTCCTCCACCCGGAGCAAGACTGACGCAGCAACGTGGTTACGCTGTAGGCCAACACCTGTGTAAAGGCTTCGCCTCACTCTTCCTGTTCTGCAGTACTGCTTAGTTTCTGAAGTGTTTCCATTTGGTTTAATTGGAGCTTAAAAAAAAAAATAATATTAACAGCAAGGCTGGGCAAAGTTATGAAGCAAGAGTGGATCAGACTCATAGCCAAGGACTGCCGGCAGCTGTTACTGCAGCCACCACGCAACTCCCCCACACCCCCCTGCAGCGCCCTCGGGTTCACAGGACCGAGTGTGCCCAGCTCCGACAGCCCCCGTGCCAAAGCCTCCGACAGCACGCGCCAGGCAGCGAGCGGGCTTTATATAGTGCCATCAGCTGTTAACTAGGACTGCCCGTGCTGCCAGCAGCAGTGGAGCTGAACTGGGATTAGCAGCGGTGAGAACGAAGGAAAATATGCCCAGGCAAGCGCATAAAGCGGGAGGAAAGAAATAAAAGAGCAGTCAGAGTCCAACCTCAGATGAGTATTTTGGGCTATCGTGTTACAAACAGCCTCACAGGCGCCGCATCCATAATGTCACCCCTTTCCTCTGCACCATGCCAAGTGAGTTTCCATGTGGGATGTATATTCATGAGACGGCCACCACATCAGTTCTACTATTATTTATTTTTTTAAATATTTTTGAAAAAATATAATTTTTTTACAATATTTTCAACTTAAACACTATTCACACTGAACACGTATGGCAGCTTAACCTACCCGAATATGAAGTTTAAGAAGCCAAAACTGTTCTAGCTTTATTAAAAGAAAAAAAAAAGTTGTTGTGCTGTAGACTATTGTGTAGTGATGATTAAACAAAGCAAGGGAAAAGCACCACTCAAATCACTAATGCTAGGGCTTCCTTGGTTAAATCCAGCTATAATAAAGTTGTACGCTAAAAGTTACATAGGCAGTGCTATGTACGTATCTGGGTTCTTGGAAGAAATTGTGATGAAACTCACATCTCCTTTAACATTATCAGGAAGTGGAACGTTTCTAACATGATAACACACTGCAAAGTACAGGGAATTTCTTCCTTCCAATCGCCTGGATGTTAGTTCAGCAGCTGAGATCTAGGACTCTGTACAGGTCTGTAAAATTTCTGTTAAAGCTCACCCTGCTTAAAAGGAGCATGAGGTTTAAGGGGGAAAAATTAACATTAGTAACAATACTGATATTTCAAAGGAAAGTTAGCTATTTTGCATAACAATCAGATCTCCTTGCTTTCATTTTTAAGTTAAGGCATTATCAGGTGCAAACTAGCACCAGTTAACACATCTTTAGTTAAAAACAGACCATCCATAGCAAATTCCAAGTCCTATTTAAAAAGACAGAGTCTGCAGAAGGTTTTATAAACGTGGTACTTTGTCTCAACTTGACTGGTGCTTCTTACCTCACTGTCTCCTTTGCAGAGAGCCAGGGCCCAATTATGTTTCCATTAAACTTTTGACAGATTTACTTAATAACAGTCTCAGCACTTTTATTGAGCATGCAAGACTAACAAAACTTTGGCAATGCATAAGTGTAACACAGTGACAAGAAGAGAGAGCTTTTACAATTAAATCTTCTAATACTGGCTTCACAGTGTGGAAATTGTGCTACATCCACCGAGAGAGGGCCCAGTCTACTCAAATATTTAAGTACTTCACCCCAGGAACAAACTCCTTTGCGTTTGGATTCAGATTACTCTTGACCTGAGGAAGGGAAAAACAGAAGTCCAGCTGAATCATTGTTTTCATCATACGTTTTCAAGCTGAATACAATACCAGGCAGACAGCATTAGGAACAGTCTACAGATTCAGAGTAACCGTCAGGCCCATAATAGCATTTCTGCAAATACCAAATATACCAAACACCTTTATAATCACTAGAAAAGCCCGCTCCTCTGTGCCAGTACCTGAATTATCTGTCCTCCCTTAGTACCACCTGGACGCTTCAGTCAGGTAAGGGCTCAGGGAATAAGAAACAAGAAAACCACAGGCACGCATCAAACAGAGCAACTTCGCTTAATGCTGAAATAGCTTTTTCTAAGGTTGAGCTGTTAAAATGCGCCATGACGTTTTTAGATGTTGCTTATTTAAGCAAGAGACTTGTCCCAGTAAGTTAAGCCACTAGTGCGAATTTAATGTACATGAGCATTGTACCGATTCTTTAAATTTCTCTGTCTGTGACTATCCCGTCCTCCCACTTGCAGAGCCTCTGCTCTACAACGGGCATCCAGCATCTCCAAAATGAGCTCTTTATCATAAAGAAAGGGAGGATTAGGCTTTTGTGTTTTTAATTGCGTCTAAAACTGCTGCCTGCAGCTGCCTAAGCCTGGAAAAGTAGGTGTTTGCATCTGCATTTCACATCGGTTCCATGACATGAGGATCTGGTTTTTGTACTTCGCATCAGTAACTTCTATTTTGTTAGGGAAAATAAGCACACACTGCCCTTTCCTTTTCGTTAAGCTCTGGACAGAAGTCATACAGCAAGAAACAGGGAAATATAATTTAGCTGCTTTCCTCTTCCTTAGGATTTCTGCAAAGAGATCTGCTATGGTTCACACGATCCAAACCAGACCTGAGAACACGGCTCATACCTACCCAACACATACACGTTGACAGATGCTGAATTCAACTTTCGCTGTCCTGTCACCAAATTGCACTGCACAGGGTCAGCGTGCTTCGCTCACCGCCTTTCTTCCGTAACACAGTATGCATACCCAAAGCCACTTGAATTTATGCTATGGGCTAGGAAAAGCACCACGTGGTATGAAGAAAACCACTGAATAGGTCACGTCACTCGAGGAAACATCCCTTACCCAACCGTTCCACATTTCCCCTTCCACCATAGCCAGGCATGGTTTCAGAGTCTCTGGCCTACGTGTAAAGGATTTTCTCTTGCCATTATCAGCAACAAAAATCAGCCTTGGACAAGGAGAGATGTCAAGCTTTAGAAATATGATGAGAAACTGAATTTACCACCAGATCCTCCAGTGATGAGCTGTCACTGATAACAAGGTCATTGAACTGGTCCTGGATTTGATCCATTGTTTGTGGGAGATCACGGGCTGGAATAAACCATTCATGCTCCTCCTCTTCTTCCAGCATCTCCTGGAAACAGCGCTCAATAAATTCTTCTTCCCACAACTCCTCTTCGATCTACACAAAGAGAAGAAACCGCTTCATCAACAAACTTATTGAGAGCTTGTGTCTTCATTCCAAGGTTTGTGTGCCTAGCTGACCTTCTTTCTAGCTATGCAATAGGACTTCTACCAGAACACCACGCTTGTACTGCAGGAAGGCAGTCAGCTTTGATTTTTTTAAATGTAGAAAAGTGCTTTGTCCCAGGAACTTGGTTTGCAGTTAAAAGGGAATGGCAGGAGAACCCCTCATCCCTAGCTGTTTCATTTGCAGCTTGTTACGAGCTCAAGGAGAAAGAAAAATGTTGGTTCCAAGTGAAAATTTCAGTTGTACCAACTGGTCTGGACTGAACTCACTGGAAGTATGAGGAAGGGAACCAGGGACAACACATGTAGCCGGGCACACTCCCTAGGAAAGTGTCCTGCAAGATTCTTTGGAAAAAAATAACCACTGCCCACCACTTGGAAAAGCATCATCTCCTCGGCTGTAGATTATGCGCTCACCCGATGTAGTTCTCCTCAGGAATTCCACATGATCTTAGCAGTTGTTAAGAATGCTGACCTGCTGTACTATAAGCAGGACAAATCAACTGATGCAGAACTGACACACACTGCAAAGATTAAAGGAAAGTTTTGCTTGGTTGTTCAGTAAACGAGCTCTGGAGGGAGTTCATCCTTACATATTTTCTGTGTACTGCATTGTAGTACTTAAGAGTGGAAAGCAGGGAAATAGAAGCCAGTGTGAATGACTCGTCAGACTTAAGGGAGCAGAAAAATTAATCAGGACAGATTTAAGAGTTCACTCAATGGAAGCTCAAACAAGTTTTCCTACCTATCCTTCATTCTGAAGTCAATTCGTACTCGATCCTAAAGTGGAAATTCAGTTACACACCACAAATACCAAATCAAAAAAGTTCACACCAGAGTTCAGGATTCCTGCAAAATCTAGGTCCCCTGTGCCTGAGGCAAACACACTCACCAGCTCACTTGGTGCTCAAGGTGCACAGCTCTGGGGAACAGGGACTCATCACCATATGCTCTAAGCCACTGTCCAGAAAATTCAAACCCTGCACGAAACACCGACTTAGTGATTTCCCCAGTAAAGCACTCCAGCAAGGACAGCAGTCTGCAATCAATCCTTCTTGTGAGGCACTGTCTCCGTCCTGCGTGCGGGCAAAAGGCAGGCGTGGGCACACAGCCACAAGGTAGTATTACAGCAGGGGTTGCCCGGCTCCAGGTTTCTTGTTACACAGTTGTACACCTACAGGTGCCTCTCATGGCACCTCCAGTAGTACTAAATAACATTTAATTCCCCAAATGTATTGAAATTAATATTGCCTGTTTGTATTTTCCAGCTCAAGCTTAACTTGCTCAGGTTCCCACAGAGAGGTGCCTGCAGCAGCAGGTGACCAGGCTGCCTCAAGGTGTTTGCCTGCCTGAATAAGACCATTCTCCCCTCATGCTCCCATCTTTCCTCTTCTCCGAAAATGGAGCACATACCTGAAAAATAGTTTATTCATGGAACAACTCTCAGCTCCTTCCCCAAGAACTACACATCCCGTATACTAACTATGGTACGGTCCCTGGGAGGTAAAACCCACCTAACAGGAAACGACACTGAGACCATCCTGGCGTATGCACAAGAGAATTTAGATTTTACGAGCAACCTGAATTTCAGATTAGCTTTGTGCCCTGCTGGCACCCTAAAGAGAGCACAGCGTCTGACATATCCTATTTCAGAAGCTCAGAGTTCAGCACAGCCATACTGTGCTGGAGTGCAGAGAAGGCAGCTACTTGAGTACAAAGATCAAGTTTTCATTAAGAAAGCGGTGGTGGAAAGACGTAGGCTGTTCCCAGCCTTCACAGGATAGGAAACTGTGTCCACATGCAAGGTGAAAGATGAAGTTAAGGCTTCCTTCCAACCTGATTGCGAAGGCCAGCTGTAAGCCACTTAAGTATTAAGCAACGAACAGGACTGCCACCCAACAGCTATGCCCACCAACTCCCTTAGGAACAACAGCCCTGTTGATGAGGCAGGTATGCACCTGGATGTATCCAGTTCAGAACTACAACAGCCAGCATGTTTGCACATGTAAAACCTCCGCAGCTCAGCAGCCTAGCAAGATCTGTCCCTTCCAAAGTGCCACATAAAGTCTGCCAACTATTTTTTTTCCTCCCTCTCACAGAAGTAGGGAATGAATGGATGCATTAGAACATGCCACACTTCCCATATTTTCCACCAAGATTACAGAAAATAGGCGTTTACTGCCAGAGAAACTGCGATCTGTCTGCTCCCCTCATTATTCTAGCAAGCCTATCTAAAAACCCCATCTCTAAAGGATTCCCAGTCTTTTACCCTGGTTGCTAAGCCACAGCACCTCTCCCTTCAGCTAGAAAATTGTAAAGCACATCATGAGACATTTATAGAGAGAAATGACTTGCCTGCCTGTTAAATTCCTCTTCGTTCTCCATCCACATGTACTCTGCAAAGGGATTGTCATCTTCATGAGAGTGACCATTTATAATCACATCTTCACTGATGATGCTTGGGCTAGTACTGCTGCGACTTGGATCTTTCATGGCTGCGTCTTTGAGTCAAAGTCTGCAATGAAGAAATGCAGTAATTAGAGACGTGCAGATTTGCTCATCACCCTGCTTCTGCATAAGCCCGGCCCAAGGGAAGGCTGCACCTGTATTTGAAGGCTCCACCTGTATTTAAAGGCTCTAGGTAGAGCCTTACCGTGACCACAGCAGAGGCGCTCTGCTAATCACAGGTGAAAAGAGTATCAGAAACACTGTTTCCTTTGCATACAGATTAGAGAGACAAATTGATTTCCCACATTAAACCTCACCAAATCAGCAAATGCCAAGCACTGCGGCCAATGAAAAGTGACAGAAAAAAACCAGAAAGCATGTGTACTTGCCAGTAGGGAAATATTTAAGGCCACATGCAAGAAACAAAAGGAAAATTTTTTTTCCAAAATACTTTTTAAGCTCCCACTTGAGTTCCAACAAACACCCCTGGAAATGAACTGCCCAGTGTCCGTACCATTTCAGAGGGGGCGGGCAACACTTCAGGGGAGTTTCCAAGGATACCCATGGTAGGAGAAACTTCAGTGTGACTTTTAGCCTACCCAAATTCGGTTATGGGATGTTCTGTGTGATCGCATGAACCAACTTTCACGACCGCTGGGAAACCTTGCAAGCGAGGCAGAAACCATTACGCACCAATTCCTCACAGAGCCACAGTTGGCACAACAGTTCTTACAGCTTACATTGGCAAAAGGCAACTGACTGGGAAGCTTCAGGTAAAGGCAACATCATCAGGCACTGGAAGACAGTACGGGCTTGCCTCTCATCCCACCTCATGACTATGGATTGAGCCGCGCCTGGAGAGCACTCATTTCTGTCCACGATATGTGATATCACAACATCCTGAACTCAAAGAACGAAGGTACAGTTGGCAAGCATGTTTTGTTCCACCTAACCACAACCAAAGGCAGGACAAAACCTAAATTTGGCCTGAATCCCTGTCATAAGAATGGTATTGCAGCCTTTCCATCAGGCTCATAAAGCCTGTGTGAAACCTGTAACTCTGAGTTCAGAGACCCAAGCCTGCTCAGAGCCTAGGTTCTAACTGAAAATCTTACTTGTGTTGCAAGTAAATGAGACAATGCTGCTGGTTTTCTCCTACACCATGCTTAAGTACAGATATCAATACTGGATACAGTGTTACTTTTTTTTCTAGAACAGTATGCAAAGCATATGAGGCAATGAGCTAAAAAAAAAAATCTAACTTGAATGTTTTCCCAGTGCTAAAAATCTGCAATGAAACGATGCAGCAGTGAATGAAAATATTTTTATTTTTTTCTCCAGCCAACATTTTAGCTCATTGTCTGTATACCAAAAAAAAATTACTTATTTGGAGAAGAAGGTAACAACAATGAAGGCTATATTTTGATAAGAGTACAAGGGCTTATCACATAGCAGCTCATATTTTCTATTTCAGTTGGTCCTATTATCTATGGAAGTAACGCAAATTTTGGTTCCAAATGTATTCTTGATAATAGCAGGTCAAAAGCTTGTCACATCCAAATGATCAATTAAGAAAAGCAAAGAAAAATGAACTTGTCTGGTTTGCTCTATTCAAGGTTTTTATATCAAAGGCAAACCCAAGAGCGGAAGTCACTTTAGGCTCCCTAGGAAGTACAACAAATGAGACCAGAACCCGGGTATTCTAGCAAGAGAAAACAGGTTCTTTTTGATGTTCTTTCAAAACAAACTTGCAAAGGATTACTGGCAGCATTTAACATAAAACAGGAAAAGACATTGCATTTAACACCCCAACTCAAGCTTGAAGTTGCTTTAAGCAACTTCAGCTGTTCACAAGCTAACAAACAGCATGGACTAAAAGAAATAAAAGACCTCAGAGTCTAAAAAGCCTAATTTCTCCCCTCCACCCCCCCTTTTCCTACTGGCAGGTGTTTTCACCTTTTCTTTTGTGGAGTGAATCTTAATATTAATATTCCACTGGGCTTTCTGCAGGGCAACAATTTACACTACAGGTGAATAACTGCATTAGCAGTGTAAGGTACTCAGGGCAAATTCCAGGCAACTTCTGTACAGAGACGACTGCACCCAGACAAGACCATAAAGGTAAAAATAATTTAAAAAACCAAAACCAAACCCTACTTGTTTCTGTAAAAGCCCGAAAGGTTAATTTCTTGAATCATGGGCTAGCTTTCCAATTTCTTAAGTGTTCCCATAAAACACAAGCTATTTGCTTTAGCTTAAGCAGGAAGGGAAGAGAAGTTCAGTGTTTCAGGTCTGGACTGAAACAACTTTTACCATTACTGCCAAGGATGATGTGGATGATTATCTTCAGGAAAGATCTGAGGCTCAACCTGAATACCCAAAGTTTATCTAATGAAGCCCTAAGTCCACTCATGTTTTCCCACAGGAAAACATGTCAACAAACACTTACCCTGCATGAACAGTTAGGAAGCCCCAGGCCAGTCCCTTACTCACAGCACTCCTTGTAATTTGACTTTCTGCACCTTGTAATAAAATACACTGTATGGGGAGCTTTCCATTTCACCGTTTCAAGATACAAACCAGTTGGCATCTGCGAGGACAAGATTAGTCTTGTTTCACCAGTACTAGATACAGGCTTTTTAGTCATGAGCTACAGGCAAATTCTGAGTAGAGCCAAATGCCACTTTAGTCTTGCAAAAAGTCACAATCTAAGAAGGCTGCTGCGTAAAAACAAGCCACAGTGACAGGCTACACTGCTGTCGTGAATAAAAATGATACATTTTCCATCTGGGAGTAGGTGGAAAGCAGAGGATCTCAAAGCTCTTTACACCAGAACAGGAAATAGAACATTAGTAGTGCTAAGGAACAGAAAATGTAGAGAACTCAGCCACAGCGATATGACTGGAGATCCAGCCCCAAATTATGCAGGGATTTTGGCAGAGGGTGGGGGCGATACAGGAAGAACAGTGTAAGTGCATATGGAAAGAAAAAAAAATTGGATTTTAATCTTCGGAATGAAGTCAGAAATTAAAAAATCCTGTAACAAAAGGCCTTTCTCAAAGCGTTTTCTGTATGAAGCGCAGAACTTGTTACTCCAGAACATTACGAGGGCCCATTATTTTACCTGTTTCTCTGAATTTTACTGCTTTTATAGCAACAAAGAGCCCTAGACCAACTATCATTAAAATCCAAAGCTCTGCGATGAAAGATTTTTTCATTTAAACCCCAATCACGAAAGATTATCTACCGCCTACTTTGGAAAATAAGGTCAATGGGCCTAATTCCACATAGCAAAACCCAGGTCCTTACCATCGATAACAAAAAATAGAAGGAAAAAAAAGTAAGGTTTTGTGTGCTTGAAGCACACAAAAGCAAGCCGAACAGCAAGCGGCACGTTGGGATTTCGGCATAAGGCAGAGTTTAAGCAAAGGTGGTTTAGTGCAGCAGGGAGTGCTTTGAACTTCTGCAGAAGACGGCGTTATTTGTTTATTAACTAGCGATTACTCCCGTGAGTCAGGAGCGCCGGCCAAGTTTCTTGTTATTGAATTAGATTAGCAAGTGGCAGTTATCGAGTAAACTGGTTGTACTCCGCGTAATAAACAGGTTTCCCAATCGCATCCGCGTGGGCCGCCGATGCTATCTGACCCAGCGCTCCGGAGCCTGCCCGGGAGCAGCCGGGCCCGAGCGGGCTGCGGCGAGCCGAGCCCGGGCCGAGAGGGGCGGCCGGGCGGGGGTGG
>VZTV01054957.1:27169-57526 GCA_013400875.1 Anhinga rufa
GGAGGCAGACGGGGGGGCCGCGGGGCATGCCGGGAGCTGTAGTCCGGCCCGGCCGCCATTTCGCGCGGCGGCGCGGGGCGTGCCGGGAAGCGTAGTCCGCCGGAGCAGGGCAAGCCTCCATCTTGTGGCGCCAGCTGGGATGGAGGCGGCGCAGGGGCCAGTCCTGCTAACGACGAGGTAGTCACCGGCCGCCGTCCCGGGCCCCAGCGCGGGGAGGGCACCGCAGCCTGTGCGCAGCCCCGGGCTGCTGCAGCCCCGCCGCCTGCGGGCAGGCCCGCGGGCCGCGTTACCACACGGGAAACCCTGCCCTGCCGCACCTCCCTCTGGGGACACCAGCCGACCGAGGGGAACCACCGAGTCCTGGGCTTCGGAGCGGGGAAGGAAACTTAACTTTCTGAAAAACCACACCTGTCTACAAAGCAAATGTTCCCGCACTAAACTCGTGCATTTTTAAGGCTCTATGTTAGAAACCAGGAGATAACCGACACCCTTTTCCGGGACCTGCAGGCATTAAGTGCAGAGAATTCAACCCTTATTTACAAAATGGGGAGAAAAGGCAATTTTTATTCTTTCCCTTGATTCTGCCCCCCTGCTCAGCCTTTTCCTTAAAGGTAGAAAGGTGGAAATTACTTTCTCCTTCAGACAGTACCTGCTAGTTAGTGCATGGAGGTTTTAGCAGTGATCAGAGCCATGCTGTGCTCCTTGCTGTGTTTACCCATCCTCCCACATGCTCTGCCTCGGTACAGGCTTTTCCAGTCCTCAGATCTTACAACCTCCTAAAAAGCAAAGAAGCTAGATCCCAACAGAGTTAAAGACCCTTTGCTCCATCCAAGCCACTGAATGAATGCAATCGGACTTGACAAGAAATCAAAACGCAGTGTTAGAAAACTACCTCCACTCAACACCCGCCTCAGTACAAGGAAGGTGTAAGCTAACCACCATGACAAGCAGGGAATCTGCCCCAACAGCAAGTCAGGAAAGGTATGGCAGAAAAGTGTTTCTGTGTGCAAGTGCAAAGCCTGAAAGTGTATGTTGCTGAAGACTAAGTTGCACAGAAATAAGTAACCTTCGATAACCCTGAAATCCATTAGTGGTTAAAGAGTTACCATAGGCAAATAGGTTTTTTCAGGCTCAGGAACAGTTAGTGAGCTAGCACTGTACAGATCAACTTGCTCAGCTTAGCTCTTCACATTACACCACCTGTTCGGCTGGAAAGTCTCCTGCACTATCAAAACACTCGCGTAGGCTGCCTTGTGGGCAGGAAAGGGGCTAACTGAGGATGCCAATTTCATTAACATTTCTCTGCTCAACCCTTTACTTCCTTCCTTCCTCCCAAATTTTAGCAAGGGATAACCAATTCTACAGAAAGTCTGGGTTTTCTCAGATTTTCTGGGACTGATTCTTCCTTGATCAAGCTGTTTATACTGACTTTATTGGTCGCCATTATTAACTTGTTTCCAGGGCTTGATAACTTTTTCGCTATGGCCTGTCATAGGCTCACAAAATGCTTACCTTCTCATCACATATAACCTTAAAATGTCCCTGCAAGGATCATCCTTAAAAAAAAAAAATAATCAAAACTACTTACTACTCTCATTTCCAACTCTATTTTAATAAATCCAGCATGACACATGGCTTTCTCATCTAGAGTGGAGGCTTCTTTTCCTGCTTGGTTCCCCCAGTGCTCAGCAAGCCCAGGGCCTTGTTGCACCTCTGCTAAACTACACACAGGGCAAAGAGGCAAACAGCTTCTAGGATTACTCCTCTGAGTTGAAATTCATGTATGAAAACTGGCATCTAGATCACAGAACAGTGCAGATACAATTATTTCCAAAGAGTAAGCAGCCCTTGGCAAGACCACATATCAATCTGCCACCAAAGTGTGTTCCTAGCATCTGTCCTCAAGATCAAATTAGTATGATGCCTTCTTTTCATCAGAAATTAGTGTAAGGCATGTATTCTCTCCCTGTCCTTTGCATGCAAACAGAAGACATTTTGCAGAAGCAAATTGTTCGACTTACTTTCTGATGTATAAAACTATCATGTTGCACATGTACAGGTGTGAAGACTTGCATACACCTTATCATCAGGGTGTATAATGAAAGTACATGCATTAGGCACCTAACATCCACTGATGCCAGAAACAGGGTTGATGCGAGCAAGGAATTTTTGACTGAATTTGGACTATGCTGCAACTACTTTACTCCTGGGAACTCTTTATGTTTAGGCACTAAACAAGATGTAACATTGTCCTACAGTTTAATCTCCAGCAGTTACACAAGCTAGCATTTACAACAGGCTGAGGACACTAGGTACAAGATCACCAAACTGCACAGCCATTTAAGATGCAGGTAATAGCTATGGAAAGGCTACTTTAAAAATAAAACATACAGAGTTGTAACATATTAAAATACTCAGCTCAGCTGTGCGTGCTATAAGGAAACAGTGTTAAAGTGCTTTGGGAAGACCTTAAAAATAAATTTTTATCTGCTGTCTTTAGAGAGAAGGGGGATGACTGCCAAACACCAAACGACTGCTTTGAAGTCAGGTCCTCTGCTTGGCTGATGAACTCAGCAGTCTCTTGGAGACAGAAGAACGACAAATGTCATGATAAGCAAGTGGGGGTCCAAGCACATCCTTGTGACTTAGTCAAAATAAGACTGACTGCAAGGCTCCTGTTGCTTGCACTTTCTTTCAAGGGCCTAGGAAAGCTGTAGAGTAGTTTTAAGACTGCCTCACTGCATTACATTGACCTGATATAAACACAAACAAAACTTTGAATACTAATGAATGCCATGTACAAAGCAGTAACTTATCTTTGCAAAAGTGCAAAAATGAGTCACTTCATGGTAAGGTTTTATAATTTGGATATGCTATTTAAATAAAATCTGTGCCCGTAGATGCTTATTAGCATTTCAGCACTCTATAGAGTCCCCAGAGAAACTGCTACCATCACCGTAGGAGAGGCCTGAAGTTATACTTAATTCTTGCACAAAAGGGAATACACACCTCCCCTTTTTGTGAATACGCAACAGCAGACAGTTACAGCTAGAAAGACAAGTTAAAGACTTTACTTCCACAAAACACACCATCTTGTGTCTTCTGCTAGATGTATTTGCTAGATTGAATCTTGATGAAGTTAATTTACGTCTCCTACATTTGAAAACTCTTCTTAGCACTGAAGCCTCCCTGATGGCCTGACTGTCCCTACTCATTTTTGTCCACCTGAACGTGATGTGGCTTGACCTTCAGCTTTGATGAAAATACTGTAACACTCAAGAAATAAAACTGTCAGCAGAATATACCTACCAGTGTTTTAACAAGTGATACTTTAATTTGTTTGGAAACGAAAAGAGGGTTTAGGAAAGAGAAAGAAAAGTTATGCAGTAAGCTGCTAAATCACAGGTGTTAAAACATGCAAATTTTAAGAGAGCTAGAGTTTCAGTGTGGTATCATGAACACAGGAGTAAAGAGTTCAGTAGACACATTGGTTAACATGCCAAACATCTATAACAAATTACTGTTGCCTAGCTTTGTTTATTGGTAAATCACTTTAGTAACCTGAATTCACAAATAAGCAGTAAATAACAAAAACTACAGATAAACACAGGTTACACATGCAAATTCCTGTTCACATATCACATGTGCAGGTACATTAAGAGCACAGTTCTAAAGATTCTTGACGGAACCAAATTTTAACAAAAATGGTTTTAAAATGCAGGTATGAAAAAGTTACATGTGAAGAATATAAAGATACCTTTTTACATTTCAGGACTCAAATGCTGCTTTTGAATATACTAGGGATGTACGACAGCTACAAGATTCAAGTAAAAGCAGGAAGAGCTCAAGGAAATAATACTGGTCAGAGGAGAATGGGCATTTACTTTTCACTAAAAATACACGGAACAGCTGAATAGGAAAGGCTATCAAGGGCTTAGGAAAAAAAATCACAAAGTTGTAAAGCTGACTAATCACTAATTTTCCTAGTTGCTATATAACAGCAATGACATTAAAAGAAACTGCAATTCAACATTTAAAAATGCAACTTACATTTAAAGACTTTTCAAAAGTGAAATGCAATGACAGCCTTACACTCCAAATTAAATATCTGCTAGGCTCAGACTGAAATATGGAATGTTCTACATAAAATAAAAATACAGCGTTACTTTTTATTTTTTATTGAGAATGGAATTCAAAGACAATTTCTGAAGCTTGAAAGTAGTAAATTTCACTTAAATGAAGTTTTCTTCCCATAGATGAGCCTTCCACAAGGGTGCAAGATTTTTTTCTTTAATAGCTTGAAGTGTCAAAACAAAAAACTTTTGCCATTCTCACATTAAGAACAAATTTTTGTCATTAACTTAACTGCGTATGCTTTTTGCTACAACATTTAACACATGAACAGACCTATAATGCCTACTGTATTTCACTAAAACAAAAAAGAATACAGTATTTCCATCTACTACTTGTACTGCTCTTAAAAAAGATTAACATTAAAAACAAAGCCACTGTTTTCCTTACATCCTTCCTTCCTTTTAAGCTTCTTTCTTTTGCCTGTGGTCTTCTGCCATTTTATCCAGAATTTTCTGTTAAAAGAAAGCAACCATATTTTGGATATATTTAAAGAGTTTCTCAGTGTCACAACATTAGTAATAGAAACATAAATCCAATTTCCAAGTTGTAAAAACTGTGAATATTAACTGCAAAGGTCATAACTAACAAGACTGGCACTTCTCCATATACTGAAGTGGAGCTCCTCTGAAGCTCCACATTATCATTATGTCACCGAACATATAGCTCACCACCAGTAAGCACCAAATGGCAGCCTCTGCAAGCATTTACCTGGCCCTGCCATTAATGCCTTCCCAACAGGCTGGCAAAGCCAAGAGAATTACTTTTCATTTTGTCATGGACTTGTGACAGCAGTTCTGCCACTTACCTGGTCAGAATTTGCCATCAATAAAGCATTGAGACAAAACATCTCCCCTCCCTAGAGGATTATTTTGGAAGCTGGAGGAAATTAATTATCACTTCGATGACATCTGGTAGCAATTCATCTATTTATTTACTCTTACTGCTCTCAAAGTGAACAAGACTCCCAGCTAGAGAAGTGCCTTGCCATTGTGAAACAAAAGCTGCATTTCCACCCACTTCCTTCCCCAATTCTAAAACCATACCAACGTTAAAGTAATTCAAGAACAGCTCGCTAGTCATTTGTGCCATTGAAAAAGCAAATAAAATCATGTTTCATTTAAGTAAGTGATAAAAGTTAATAAACTGGGATTATTTCCCCCGCTTCCCCTTTTACATTAAATCTTTAAAGTCCCATAATCAGGTATCTCAATGGAAAAAAAAAGAAAAAAGCTATGGGTGATGGATGAGGTGGGTTTTTCTCACTACAAGATTCTGCGTGGTAATTGATTTTCTGATCTACTCCTTGATAATTTCGTTTGCTTTGTGACATATATTTGTACGATCTGCCTTCCAGGGCCCTGTATTTGTTTAGGGTTCCCTATTATTGCAAGGGAGAAAGCAAACGCTTTGAGTCTGAGATGCCACCTTTTTTTCTACAGAGCCCCCAAGGTTTGTTAATGATTGAGCTGAAAACTGGTATGAAATCAATTTATGTGAACACTATTATTGTTAGAATTTCGTTTAGGATTTCCCTTTCTCCGAGGTGATATTTAAAAGCAGCTCAGAGTACACAAAGATACAGCAGCAGCATTATCATTCATGCCATGCAATCATGTGATACCTAATCCAATTAGAAATTGTAAAACATGCTCACAAAATCAGAAGTTGCAAATATGGACTTTTTAAAAAAAATATATATAAAAGCTTCAGCGTAACCTCTGTTGACTAGTTAAAAATACTGTCAAAGTAATAACCAGGAGGGATTTGAGTCATCTGTATTTGCTCTGCACCACTAGTTCTAAGCCTGGCCTTTACTCCAATCGGAATGCCCTCTTTAATAAAAATTTACCAAAAAAAAAGTGCTGGAGCCCATCTTTAAAATGCATATCCTGTGTATTATTTTCAAAATATGAAGTTTTGGAGAGGTCTAGCTTGAGTCAAGAGTTAGAGAATAAGCCAATTTCCACTGCCTGAAAACTTTTTTCCTCCCTCAGTCCAGTCTCGTTCAGATCTATTCCCCAGGAAAGAATCACGCCATTTAAAATGAACAAGTTTTTGCCTTACCTTCAACTTTTGATAATGAGGAAGGCTGCTGCAATGGGTCTTTTTTGCAACATCTTCATTTGTGTAGAACAGGGAACACAATTTGCAATAAAACCCTGTTTTGGGTACCACATAATTCACACCTAGAGAAGTAAACACCACAAAATAAACTAAGAGATCTACTCTATATCATTTCTTTTAATGTCATATGTCATTTCAGCTAAATCTTAAAACCATAATTAACTTTACATTAAAAGCTGCTTTATCTTTAAAAGTCCTTGTTTTAGTTTAGTCAAGCCGGGGCCTAGTAATAACTAAATATGTGCAGGCTTTTTTTTTTTTTAATTTAAAATCAACCTTTCAGATTAAGGGTCCATTTTATTGGTTCCTTCAAGAGAACTAACAACGTTCTGTGATCAGTTTGAGTTCTGAGTATTTAGTATGAATCTAAACTATTACCACTGTTGTGATTTGTGCTATTAATTGAATTTGTGTTGCTAAAATATACCTCTTCCAATTTAATTTCTGCCTAAGGAAAGTGTTATGGAGAACTGTATGAAAATAAGGGAAGAAAAAGAAAATACTAGGGTTAGGGGAGGAGTGAAGAAGGGGAGAAGAGTGGGAAGCCCTAACATGAAAGGCTCACAGGCAATGTGCTGCCAGAAATAAAAGGCAAATGAGATGAGAAATGCTACTGCAATGCACAGAGACATATTTGAAAAGAAATGGAAACAGCCTTACCAACAGGAATGTTTGGCTGGTATGGCCCAATCCTAAATTCATCTGGAACAAGAGATTTCTCTTGGACGTTCTTTGTTTCCTGTTCATCCTGGGTGTCTGTATTTTCATGGGCATTTTTCTCAGTATCCTGTGCTGTTGTGGTATCAGAAGCTTCAACAGTTTCAGCCTTCAAATTCTCTTCGGTTTTGGTTCCATTTTCTAACGTTTCATTTTCCTGCTCTGGCTCCTCAATCTTGTCTACCTTGATTTCTGCCAAACTATCATCATTTTTGCCAGCAGATTTTACTGCCAAACCCGACTTGCGGAGTTTCTGATGATCAGAGTCTTCTTCATCACCAACTTCATCTAGAGTGACAAAACCTTCCATGCTCCGTGGAAAGCCACCCACGTATCGCTGTTGAGAAAATGTTTTCCTTATGTCAGCTTGTTCTTAAATGTTTCCCTCAAACTGTCTTAAATTTCGTAAGAGAAATATCTTCTCCAAATCCCCTGGAAAAACGCTCAAATTCTTCCTTCAAGACCTACCTCACTCATTCAAAACGTTACTCAAACACGCAGAAGTGTAACAAGCTCTTTTTAAATGTACTCGACTGTCCCAGTGGTCAATTTCAGAATAATTTTTTTTTTCTATCATGGGGGGTCCACTGTTTTATCATATCAACATGTGATGTTCAGCTTGAGAATTTCAGTATCTTTTTGCTCTATTCTAACTTCTAAAGTCCTTCTAGCATGAGTATTTTAATTTTAAGTGGAAGTCATTTTGGAATGCACAAGTTTTGTTTCTATTTGAGATAGTCCCACAAGATCCTTCAAGTTGTGCCTGCACAAAAGGTAAAACCTTACCAGAACACTTCTGTGCCCGCTAATAGTAAGAAAGTTCATAAAAAAATTTAAGAGCCCTTTTTCAACCACTGGAAAGCTCAAGAGCTTCCACATTAAAAAAAATAACCCCCAAACCCCCCCAAAACACCCATAACCCCAAAGCCACCAACCACCAAAACTGTGGAGGTTTCTTAAAATCCAGCTTAAGAGACAGGGAATCTGTCCTAATTCCAATTATTTTTTTTTTTTTAAACATCCCTGCTGATATGGAGACATCAGTATTCCACATGCTTAACAGCAATCATGAGTAGTACTGAAACAGCATTAGCACCTGTGCTCTAAGAACATAGGTCTTCAAAGAAGCAAGTTAGGGTTTTGAGGCAGTTTATCATTGCTGATACTCACATAATGAGAAATAATCACTGCCGTTCACATTGGCAGTACTAATCCCAACACCATGTAACTAGCTTCCTGATAGAAGGATCCCCAAAACTGAAAAGCATGCACACTTCGTTCATTAAGAATAAGTAACATGCCTTAATTTTTTTTGCAAAACAACATTCCAAGTCAATAGCATTACTAAAACTTCGCATGCTACTCCACATAACCAAGTATCATTTCAACAGGAAAAAAGCAGCTGGTAAGACATAAAAAAAACCCCAACTGTAAAAGTGTGGGATTCATCTGGTGAGAAAAAGGAAATCCACAGCAAGTAGCCTGGCCCTTGGCTAACCGCAAATGGACTTGCCTATCTTTCTGGCTAAGCATAAAGAGTAGATGTATATAGAATTTTGTCCAAGTTTAGATCAGCTTCAAGTCCCAAATAAAAAGTAACATGGGTAGAAGCCCACAAGTTAACAGTTTCTGTCAAAATAAAAAGTTATTTATAACCGATTCCTTTGCACACTGCATCCAATATGATCTTCCATTTTCTTCACAGGGCTTTAACACCTGTTTCTCTTCAGACAGGTGTACCATACATATTTTTTAAAGGCCTACAGAAAAAAACTCTGAAATAGAATGTACTGTGGTGTGCTATTTAAGTTAGACAGGGTATTTCACACTCAGGTACCTTGCTATATCATTACCTTTTTAAGCTTCTTCTTTGTTGCTGGATTGGCCACAACATTCCCCTCAGTTTTTATGGTCACATCATCAGCTGTGTCCTTTTTTTCTTCAGTAGTCACATCAGCTAAATTGGCAACATCTGCATCATCTCCTGCTGAGCTGCCACTTTCTAACAGTGCTGCTGCTTCCTCCTCATCCACTAGCAGCTCATCTTCAGATTCAAGGAGTAAACTAGGCTCATCTTGGTCTGTCTGTTCACTACTTTTAGTGCCTGATGGCTCAGCAGCATCATCTTGCTTCTCCTCTTTCACTTTATCTTCTACACTGCCACTTTCAGGTTTCTGAGTAGCATCTGTTTTAGACTTCTTATCACTTGGAGAATCTTTGCTGTCTGGAGAGTATGTTCTCTTTCTGTAAAGAACAAAGAATACTTGCTTGTAAATCCAAAGAGAGCCCAGAAATTACTTTTAAAAAGGTAGGCTATATTTTTCTAGACAAGCCTGAAAAAGATTGGGTTTTAGTTCAGAAAATGGAAGGTTAAGGTAAACCTTGAAGGATACCGTTCTTCAAATATACAAAAGGCTGCAACTGTCCTTACAAGACAGGACAACAGCTCGTGGGTTTAAACTGCAGGAAGGCAAGGCTAATTAAGGACTGGAAAGATTTCCTGAGGAGCCTGAAGAGGCTGTGAAATCTCCCCTCATTAGAGAAAGGAGTTAGGTAGCATATTATAAACAACTAATCTCAGAGCTTGCCCGACTTCTTTTGTATCATTTCTATACTCTGGATAAGGTATTTTCATATTCCTTTTAAATAACATTATGCTTTAGCAATAGGAAGTTACCTAGTTTTATCCTTTTTCAGCAGTTCAACTCCTTTGTTTGGAATCTAAAATAAAATTTAAAAAAAAATTGTAAGTCACAGTAGAGTATTATTCATACAACTGTTGCAGTGTTAATTCAGACCAGACAGCACAATCTAGCCAAGCACTTCCAATTACTTTAATCCACAGGTACTCTTTTACCACGCCCACCCACCAACCAATTCATGAACTGCTATTATATTAGACAGAACCATACCAGCCTAGAAATTCCATGTCTTTATCCACAGCAATTATCAAGTTATTCAATACAAAACAAATGAGATATTCTGCTCCAGAAAAACCATATGCAATTCCTCTTTTGTTTATAAGCTGAGACAGTGCGATGCAGGCAATGGCACAAATCAGTCTTAATCTATACTCCTCTCCCTATCATTAGTAGTGGGCTACATGGAAAGCTTTTGAAGACTCACATAACAGAATCACAGAATCATTTAGGTTGGAAAAGACCTTTAAGATCAACACTTATTTAGGAGTTACTGAATAGGAAAACTCCACTTGTAGGGTAGTAACGTGGAAAACCATTCAGTGCATTGGTTAAGTGTTAGAATCTTCTGCAAAGTGTTGGTTTTTGGTGCATGATCATGTGCAATAGTATGATTTCTTCATACGCCACAACAGAAAGCTTATGTATTTTATGAGACAGCTTGACAGTTCAGACTTCTCTTGCTTTTCTACCTAGTGTTCTAGTCTGATGGAGAAAGTCTTATAATTGCAAGACTATTAGCCTGGTGCTATGTCAAAAAAAAAGCAAGCTATCAGCCAACCCTTCCCTCCTTTATATGAGCTGTACATGCAAAGGTGCAGTTACATTTTAAGTTTTATTAAAACTTACTCTTAAAAAATTAGATCATAAGACTAAATCTATCTAGGTAGTTGGGGTTAGTGTCCACAACAAGGATCAAAAAGCTTTCTGGTGCTAAAGGAAAAAGGTTTTGGATGGCATCCAACACAGGAAACACATTCTGTTGTAATACTTCATAGTTTAAAAAGGAGTCCATAACAACATTTTGTCTTTGTTCTGTACACAAGAGTACGTGTACAACGAAATGGACTAACCGACCAGCAGCTGTGAAAAGAAACACAAAGAAATATGCACACAATGGACAAGTACCTAGTTCTCCTACCCAGCTTGATTTTACTCACTGATCATTTTCAGAGAGGGGTGAGGAAAAAAGAACCTGCATTACAGAATGTTCTATGTGGATACATTTTAATGAAAATCTACACCAATTACTCTAAAATCTGAATTCCAGTAGTTGTTTAGTTTTTGTTTAATCTGAAAGGAAATTCCTTTTACTTTGTTCTAGGCCTCATAACACCACACTCATGCTAAGTAACTCTGCACTTAAGTAGCCAGAAAATACTGAAGTGAATCCTTCCATTTTACAAGCGGCATTAAATTCTCAATAAGCAACAGCCATCTTCTACTTCACTTTACACCTTTAACTACAATTAAAAAAACCAGAAACACTACTTACCCTTAACACCAGTTTCTTGTATTTTTCAGATAAATCTACTTTCACACATCTGCCTTGGAACCAGAGTGCTTTGTTGGCACAATGCTCAACCATAGCTAAAGCATCTTCTCTGGTCTCCATCTCAATGAAAGCCTGAAAAGATTAAAAACACACATTAAAAACTATGAAATACAAAACACATTTGCAGGCAAAGCTACTTAAAACACAGCATTTCCAAATGCTGAAACAAAATCATGAGATTCATCTGTATCCATCCTCTCCAAACTAGCCGTAGTTTTTAAAATTTACAAAGTGTTCTATATACCCCAGCTTTTCAATTCAGTAATATCTGTCCTACAGAAAGTTCTGAAACAGGTATTTAAATAATTTGCAAAAAAGATCACCATAAAATAAAATATGATTCCAAATAAAAAGCATATGGACAATGAAACCCATTTCTTTGGTGCTTAAATATCTGGGAATTCCAGGGTAGCTGAGAAACTAACCCAGTGGTTGTTTCTTTTGTTTGTTTTTTGGGTGTTTGTTTGGTTTGTTTGTTTGTTTTTTCCTTTTTTTCCTTCCCTCCAAGAGAAGCCTGAAACAGAAAGGCAGCACCTGCTGGTCTATAGCCCTGCTTTGTGAGGTGGGTGTTCCTCTAAGAAGCAAGCCTATGACACACTAGGTTTGTTGAACAAGCTCTTAAAACCACATCTCAGCTAGAGTATCATTGGCAGATAGAAGAAAGCAGCTTCTGCATCCACCTTAGGCAGCAAGGGACTTTATTTTTCCAGTGAAATAAGGTCAGGGAGGACTTCCTAGGGGTCATACAATAGATTCTAGTAATTTTTCATTTCACAAGTGTGGCATTAGGGGATTCAGGCACTCATCTCTCTGAAAAAGCACTGGAATTTCCTATTTAACCCAAGGGAGCAACAAACTGGGACAGCAGAGCTGAAAAAAAAATTAGAACTAAATACTTTAAACTCCTGTGTATTTATAGATATCATGTACATCCAAAGCATTTTCCTATATACCTTCAATGCACTATCTTCAAACATTTTTTAAGTTAGAGCGCCACAGCAGGACTGCTTTGGTTTAGTTTTAATTAAAAATAAAGGGTAAGAAATCTAATAATGGAATGTATTTGTTCATGTTTCATAGGTAATGTTTTTTCAGCCTTAAAAAAGCTCCAAGACTCCTAGACATCTGCATAACAAAAAAGTTAAGCCTCAATGCTAAATATACCTTCTTCACAGCTGAGGCCTTTTTTTTTTAAAAAAAGCAGCTCACATTACAGTAACATTTTGCGGTAAGCTAGATAGCAGAACACCACCTACATAGTCCCCTAATAATTTCCGTATCTATGCTAGAGCAGAAAGTCTACACATGCACCAATTAAAGGCACGTCATTTCTTCACAGTCAAAAACCTTAGTTTCAAATCTTCACACATGCATGTTCCTAGGGTCAGTTACCTGGCTCTTCATTCTCATGAGTATGTAGTTCTTAATTTTTCCATATGGTTCAGCCAGTTTGAGTACTGCGTTGTCAGAGTATCCTGAATGAGGTAAATTGCTGAGGTGAATCACACGACCAAGCTCTGGTTTTGGCGGCTCAGTTTTTTGGTCAGGTTTACCCTCAGGTTTCTAAAATTAAGAGGGAATGAAATCTTTAAAGTACATACTACATAAAGCATACACGGGTGACTGCTCCTTCATTAAGCTCATACAGCTGAGAAGTACATAAACTAAGAAAGAATAACTTAAATGCAACAGCCTCATAACGCCGACTGCCCCAGATTAAAATAGAGCAATGTTAAAAAAGCAGACATGTTTTACCTTTATTCTTTTGTATTTCTGTGACAAGTGGACTCTGACTGGTTTACCAAATACCAGTGCGGGGGTTGTTGAATAGTACTCTACTGCAGCCTGGGCATCTTCAGTGGTCGACATTTCGATAAATGCCTGAAATCATATAAGAACAAATTAAAGATATTCCTTCAAGAATTAGTATTTTTGTTTAAAATATCACTCTTCTCTACAGCTGCGTCAAAAATGAAAATTGCTTTTTGGTTACAACGTTAACTGACCTGCAGAACTTGGCATGAGTTTCACATACTTTATTTAGGTGCACAAACAGAACTAATTGGTTTGTTTACTTTCCACCTAGATTTGGATTCAGAACATTCAGTTGCTTCCTGCTCTCTCTCTTCTATGATATTGGATTTTTCTACACTTCAAAATATGATACTGTACAATACAAACTAAGACCAAGTAAGTTTTCAGAAACTATTAGAACAAGACAGAATTTGCAAGCATAGTGTATTTGAGAAAGCTATGAACAACCAACAAGTAGGATTTTTTAAACAATGTTTAAGTTAAAATGCAGTACTACAGCATTTCTGGAAGGAAACATACTAGTCACTCTTTCTTTCACACATGTGACACGTGTGTAATCTTGCTTGGTAGCTGAGCAAGTCCTTTTACAAAAACTAAGCTCAGACAGTAAGCATACTGAAGTCACCAAGCAGTGCCAACAGCAGTACTAAAGGGCCTCATCTTACCTCATTGATTTTGTTTAGAATCAGGTGATTTGTAATTATTCCAAATGGTTCAACAAGCTGAAGCAGCTGATATCTCAAGTTCTTTCCCCTCTGGAAATCCATGATGTGAACAACTCTGCTTGTTTCCTGTGGAAGACAAAGCATGTATACATAACATAAGAAAATGTGTATCAGCTAACCTAAAAATAAAGTCTGTCAAGGCTCTGCGCTACTTTCATCCTTTTTTTTTTTAATTTTTAAATCTTCAGTAGTAACTAAACCAAGATGCATATAGAAAAGGCACAGAACCTCCAGGGATTTGCACAGAGGAAGATGTCTGCAATGCCAAAGTTGCCTTTCCGTATGTTCGCGTCCCACAGCTTCATCGTAAGAGAACGTTTAAACAGGGTCTGTACAGTTTTGGAACAAATATTTGATAGAGTACTTGGCACAACGGAACCCCAATCTTCTTCCAAAGCTTCAATATTTCCACACAAATAAATCCTAAAATCTTTTAAGACTTTTAAAGGAAATCCGTACATTAAAAAAAAAATCTTATGAAAGCAAACAGAAGGCATATTTGCATAAAATTGTGTGATTTTTTTTAAAAAGAAAAAAACTTTAATACTAACCACTCTGCCCTTTTGCATGTGTCTCGGTCCTTGCATATTTCCATTTCCAGCTCCTTTAGAAAATTAAAAGAATGAGCAAGCTTAGTTCAACCTGTGCCTCTCTACAAGTTCTTAAGAGATACAAGTCACTTGTAATACTACACCAGAACAACGTCATGTTTTAAAATCAAATTATTTCATTACAGCCTGAAAAGGCTGTTAATTTGTTTATTTCAGAGCTCTTGTAACTTGAGGTCCTCCTTCCTGGTCATTCTGTTCAGTTCAATGTTAGAGAAAAAGCTGCATTTACTGATGTGCAGAAATAGCAGAGAATAAGTAAAGCCCATTAAAAATAAAATCTCTCCTGTTTTAGAGTAAGGTTTGTCATAGCAAAATGTCTCCATACACAAAAGATGTGAGATCTTTTTAACTAAGATACACTTTTTACAACTGAGGCTTTAGGTGTAGAAAAAGACTACTAATTTTGGTTCTAAAACACCCCCAATTCCATCATAAGGCTCATTTTACTAAGGAACACCTGAAAAAAAGCCTTTTAGATAGCTTGGCTCAAAGTCAAGTTTGAGATGTTTTGAAAAATTAACAGTATTATTTTAATGAAATTAAGTATGGCTGCATCTATCAACTAAAAATTCCTTTAAAGTGTTATGAAATACTTGTACTGTCAGAGCCACAAGGATGCTCAGGGGACTGGAGCATCTCCCTGATAAGGAAAGGCTGAGAGACCTGGGCTTGTTCAGCCTGGAGAAGAGAAGGCTGAGGGGGATCTCCTCAGTGCTTATCAGTATCTGAAGGGCGGGTGTCAGGAGGGTGGGACTGGGCTCTTCTCAGCGGTGCCCGACGACAGGACAAGGGGCAACGGGCACAAGTTGGAACACGAGGAGTTCCACTGAAATCTGAGGCAAAACCCCTTTGCTGTGCGGGTGCCAGAGCAGCGGCCCAGGCTGCCCAGAGAGGCTGTGGAGTCTCCTTCCCTGGAGCCATTCCCACCCCGCCTGGACGCGGTCCTGTGCCCCTGCTCTGGGGGTGCTGCTCACGCAGGGGCTGGACGAGGGGATCTCCAGAGGTCCCTTCCAACCCCCACCGTTCTGTGATAGCTAGGTCAATTAACTAGTTTTGCTTTTTAGTCACTCGAAATATTTAGAAGGCAGTAACAACGTCAAAGAAAGCGACAACTTCAGGCAAGAATCTAATTCCTAGTCTGCCTTCCTGTGAAGAAGAGGCTTGCATGATCATTCTATCTTCCCATTCCTCAGTTGCTATTCAAATCTATTTGCCAAATTCATTTGAAATTAAGGGGGAAACACACTTAGGACACTGAACTCTTCAAAGTTTCACAGAAAAACTCACGAACATGTAACTAAATGGAAGACAATGCAAAAAACTTCTAGACAGGAAAAAAGAAACAAAACAGTTAAGAAGCCAGCCATATAACATGGCTGGTAGTTAGCAGATGGTGGAAAGGTGAAAGTGTGGGAACTGAGGACCAGTCTTGGGCTAGGGAGGGACTAATGTATTTCAGTTCCTCTGCTCAGAAAACTGTTTTGTTTTGTTGTTCTGAAACACCAATAACAAATTAAAAACAAACAAACAAAAAAGGCAAGGCAATCTTAAGTCTTGTAAAAGCAGGTGCCTGTTAATGTTACCTCTCGGCCCAACAGGAGGTCCTCCAAGGTGAAATGGAGGTGGTGGTGGTCCCAGAATTCCTGGTGCAGGGTTTGTGGATTGCTGCAACATAAAGGGATCACCCCTAGAAATGACAGGAAAACATACCTTAATTTTAAATCAAAAACCGGTGAAACTTTCATTCTCAAAAATACCCCCAATTTCTGCAGAGCATCCAAGCAGAAGTCAACTTTGGCTCCTTTTACTGCTGCTCTTCAGCCAGCAGAAAACAAAGGGAGGTAACCATTTGAAGAAAAGGAGGTGTGTTGTTTCACATAAAATGTGAAGAGCATCCTCTGCTTCAAATAATAAATTACAAATACTTTAAAATTCTTTACTACTTACATTCCATGTCCTGAATCACTGTCAGGATTCCATTCTGGATATCTTAAAAAAAAAAAGAGAAAAGGTAAGAAAAATACAATCTCCTTTACCTATGGAGTAATTTTCATACAAGCAGCAATACCTTTACATGTTAACACAGATAATAAATACATAAGGTAACACTGCCCACTACAGGACCACTACAAGAGGCGTGAGCAGTACCTACTGACAGTGTTAATTCGTACTGAGTGTACTGTCCTACGCTACATGTAACATGTCTGTCAATTTACAATACAAATTGCACACAGTTTGTTTTACAACACAAATTTAGAAGTTGGTATAAGTGACTAATAAAAAGTTACAATAGATTATCAACTCCTAAGATCCAACTCTTTCAAAATTGCATATAGATCAGCAGGGTTCAAGTGATGAACCCAGATCCCTTTTTTGTCCAAGAAGATGCTCCAAGTTGCATGTTTTTACTCCTTACAAGGCACAGCATGTTTTCTAAACCTGCTTTGTTCAACATAATTGACCACTGTTTAGTAGTACACGCCCTCATGCCACAAGAATGTTTACTGTACTTCAAATTCATACATTTCAAGCAGCAGCTGACAACGTCGGCTGTGAGTCGCTCCATTGATATGATGGTTCCACTCCTGCAGCAAAGTAAATAATTAAAAATTAACAGCCACATATGGCAAGCCATTTTTAACAAAATAATGTTATATAGTGCAGTATCTTCTCTTCTAAGCTGAAGTACTGAAGATATATACATAGATAACATGCCTTTCTGTAGTGCTTTGAAGAGACACTGAAATCGGACCTACCTCAACTCCTAACCTGGGTGAAAAGGTGTCTATTGAAAAATGTCTTGCAATCTATGGGCTTGGTCCTGCCTCAGAGGTGCAGAGCTTACCATGGGATAACCATTACAGCATACATGTGTATCATTGCAATCTCAACTTTTAGACCGGGTGCCAAGATTATTTTTTTCTTCAGTAATTTTAGAATTTCCTCCACTCTCTCTGCTTCATTCCTCAGACTTTTAAAGATTAATGTGAACTAGACACTCAGGTTTTTAGAACCATAAAGAAGCCAAGAAATTGCAAGGAATTCAGAAAGGAAAGACTAAAAGAAATGAAAGTGCATAGCTAGGACAAACTACAAGTATACAGGTGACATATAAAAATATATGACCATTTGCAGGGAATCATCAATGAAAAAAAAAGATATTTAAATCAAGATGGTACAAAGAAGGAATAATGGAGTTAAACCAAATCAGCCCAGTAAAATTCCTTCTGGTTCTGGCTTTAGAACTAGAAATGAATGAGGGCTTTCTACTTTTTCTCTACAGATTATTTTGATTGTGGAGGGAGCTATTTATTTCAAGAGGAGACAAGGCATGGGGATTCCTCCTTTATCAAAGCATAGAGTGCCTGATCTCCATATCCTTACATTCTTACAAGTAACAGCACTAGTTTGTGCTCTATTTGCATTTGCAAACTGACAGAACTTCTGAAGTTTCACATCTGTGAGCCACAGTCCAATTTCTACTCTGCTGCTCTTCAGTAAGCAAAGGGATCAGCAGAGACACACAGGGCAAATTAGCTTTAGGTTCACAGAGGAGCGGAGAGTAATCACAGATCTTTGGTGGGCAGTTTAACAACTGAAGGTTTTCTCTGATCGGCTACATTTTCAACTGCAAACACATGTACTGCATTGGCCGACTGTTTCATAAGTCTCTTCTTAAAATATATATTTCTGCTCAGCACCCACAAATGATTTTTTCCTAATCCCTCATCTTTCCTGATTTTCAGTTTCCACCACACTATAGCAATCCTTCTGGATACAATGAGGCACTCCTGAGGCTTACTGTAGTGTCTCCATATGCTAAATGCCTACCTTGTACTTTCCACAAAGGAGAAAAACCTGGAGTTAAAGTCTCCCATAAAGTACTGTAGTTAAGCTGTGTCACAGTATTACTCCATGGTACACAGGATATAATGTGGAGCAAGATGAAACCTTCATTAATTTTATCAAGATGATGTAAAATGAGAGCACCACTTTTTCTTGTTAACGGTACAAGGTGTAGGCTCTGCAACTATAAATTAATAAATCTGCTGGCAATTAGGATGAAAAAAACACCCAAACCCCCAAACAAACCTACCTATGAAACAGTCAATTCTTAAAATCAAAGCTTCTTCAGTTTAAAACTCACTAATAAGTTTTAGTACTATACTACAGGGAACAGTCCTTTAATCACTAAAAAACCCTCTAAATTTGGGTGTGCAATCTGTAAAGCCTCGGTGGCTGACTCTGCTGCATATATCATGCTTTGAAACTGTCTTAACATGTAATCTAAAATTAGTAGAAACTGAAATAGAAATTATCTGCAAACTAGAGCCAAAGTTTGAGAGATCTCATTCTCATTATACTTCAAATGCTTTTAAATTGTCAAAAGGGAGATCTGACATATATGGATTTTTTCACCCAGGGAAAGTTTTCAGAACAATGTTTCATCTACATTTTTAACTTTTTACTAAATACAATTCTTAATCTGGACTTCCCTTTACTCCCTGCCTCTACCCAGTCTGAAGCCTTGACTCTTCTGAGGTTTCAGGGCACTAGATATTTACAGACGGTAATTAACATGAATGCCTGAAGTTAAGGTAGAGAAAATCTGAACTGAGTTTCTTAAAACTCAGATTACCTTTTCCCTCAATTGATGAAAGCAAGAGGACGCACTGTTCTTCACAAAATTAGGCCAAACAAGCACATAATTTTAGATACCCCTCTATTAGGGACACAGCCATGTTTTCCCTTTGAGATGTATCACCATTTCAAGCGTTTAACCTCCAAATTAATCTGCTCATGTTGCACCAGCCTTTTTCTTTGGCAGGGAAAACAATCCCTCCACATCTAACACCTTGTTCCTTCAGAAAGGGATCAGGATTGACAAAATGCCTAAAAAACATGGGGCACGATTTACTTCACAGTTTGACAGAAAAGAAACTGGGTCTTAAAATACACATACCTCAAACTAAAGGAGCAATTAAGAATATCACCAAAAAAAGAAAAAACAGAGGACTAGTCTGCCAGCTTAAGTTACACTAAGGGTGTTTAACCCCTTGCTTTGGCTTAAAATACACATTGCTTTATAATATGCTTTTAAAAAATCTTCTATGATATTTTTATTTGGAGGTGGGGAAAATGAGATTTTGGTACTGCAATAGTAAGTTTACATTGTCCCAGCTAAGAAAAGCATTCCCTTTCTGCTTTCCATAAATTTTGGTTCAGATCAGATAACTTTTAAAGTTAAGTTCTACTTGATTCAATTTTGTGGGAGGCACGAAGTAAGAAATTCTATAACTGTTAGGTATGCAAAGCAGAGGAAAAAAGGAGAGAAAGAGAAAAATTCTTGGATGACATGATTTCTGAAATTAGAAACAAAGCCCAAACTTGGGTCATAAGAAACAGATGATTCAATCTCAAACATCTTGTGGTGTACTAGCACTTTAAGGCAAAGCATATTCCTAAAAAAAAATGATGGCTTTACATGTCAGAGAAGAAGTCAGCCACTTAAGTTATGCTGTCAAAAGAACTCAGTATTTCTCACACCTGGAAAGATATTTCATACTGGATATCCTTTCAACAGATCTTCATACCAAAGCACACTAAGAACCACAAGGCTTTAAAATAAAGTGCTAAAAAGAACCCTACTTACAGGATTACTGGTTGCCATCTTCCCAGGGCCTCAGAAGTTTTATGTTTTCAATCTAACCAAATGAAGTCCTTTTACAGAACTGAGCATGGCATCTAAACTGTTAACACTTAAAACCTTTTATGAAAATAAACGTCAAATATAGGAGACAAGAAACCCGGATTACTGTGCTTATTTTATATAAAAAATAATTAAAGCAACACAAGTTCATAAACTGTCAGATCGGCTGGAGTCATACAGTGTGTGCTCTAAACTGGTTTGATCATTTCCTTGCAGGGACAGAATAATTCTCATGTTTCAGAAAGATTAGATGTACAGAAGCAGTGCTTTCTGAGAGGTAACTGTAAAGAAACGGTTAGTAACAGCAATTCCACATCAATTATACAGTAATAGCATGTATTATATTTTCAATTGAAGGCCTTCAAGCTAATTAGCCGCTAATTGTGACAAGAGGGGCACTGTATTAGCCAATTAGCCAATTAAATTGCCTAGTATATTGAAAATCAGCAAGATGAGTAAAATTGGAAAAGCTGAAAGTGAGAAGGCTCCGAAAATAATGTCTGAATAAACAGACCATTTTGAGTAACCTGCTACCTTTGCAGAGAGTTGAACTTCTCACGAATAAACTAAGAGGGAAGTCTCAGCATAACTGAATATACCCGAAGATCCACTATACTGGCGAGCCAAGTAAAGAACACTACTAGGAACACAGAGCAGGATACTGCAACAGCAGACTGATTGCTCGGAGAGTCTACAGGGATAGATGCAACATGTGACAATAAAAAGTGAGTCTGAAGTGTCTAAGAAAGTTGTGAAAAAGGAGAAAAATGACGACAAATTTCAGCCATAGTATGAGATAGAGTGTTAAAGTGAAATTAAAAAGGCAAGAATGAGCTAATCTAAAACGTGGTTTTTACTTTTGCAAATAAGTTCCAGGGCTCTACATTAACTCTTTCCCTCTGGACAGGGAAAAAGCAGAACTATGCAAGAATGCATCTTAACTACATATAAATCAGCAATCAAGACAGATGTGGAGGAGAGCTGAAACTAGCTTCCCGAATAGCACAGTAGATACACTGCAAAAAACCCCCAAACCAACAAAAAATAAAAAACCCACCCAAAAACTGCTTGAATGCCAGATGTTTGTGGTTAAGAGAACATGTAGATGTAAAATATAAATAAGATATCCCAGTAGATGATAGCTGTTTGACTTGAAGTTAAGCAATCTGGGCAAACAAAATACATTAATGTAAAGCCCTGGTTTACAATGTTTGTTAACAATTACCTTGTAAATAAACCAAGTGCCTTTTTCACTCTCAAACCAACTTTCAGATCATTTCAAAGCAACCAGGCTACAGAAATAGTTAAAGAAATAGGTAAAAACAGAACAGATACTACAACGTAAAGGAAAATAGAAGTATCTGGTGCATAACTCACCTTATTAGAATGAACTGGCATATCACATATAGAGCACAGATGGGGATAACCCTTCGGTAAGAATCCATGGAAGTCTTCAATATTGCTATTTGGAGGAGCACCTCTCTTTTTCTCAAAGAGAGATCTCTCAGGACCAGGACCACGACCCATTCTGTCATACTCACTGTCAAATTTATGATAGTTATGCGAAGTCTCACCATAAAAAGATTCATCCCTACACCTTTCTCCATCTCTTAATCTGTCATCTTCATAATCCATTCTGTCATAATAACCAGATTCTTGAGAACGACTTCCATGGTCATAGTCAACCACTGGGTTGAGGCTAGGACCACGATCATCAAAGCTATCTCTTCTAAAATGCCTTTTTTCTTCCCAATCATCCCTAGGTACTCTGTACGGTGGTTCCCGTGTGGATGATCTGCCATCTCTACCATAACCTTCTTCAGCTCTCCTCCTTTTAAGTTGTAGAAGGATCTGAGGCAAGTTTTCAGGAGTAATCTTGTCCTCGGGATAGCGACTCAGTTCATCTAAGTCTCTAGCAGACAGACCAAAGCTGGCCAAAATGTTAGTGGCCTGGTCTGCATCTCCACGGTGCTGAGAAGACAAAGGGAGCGGACCTCTACTTCCAATGTTAAATATAGACTGCAAATTATGGGAAGAGGTACTACCAGAAGACAGTGCACTATGAGATCCTTGTTGGTTCAATGAAGAACTCATTCCAAGATTCATTAAGCTAGCAAGGCGTGCAGTACCCTGGTTCATCCTTCCAAGAGATGCTGGCATATTTAAAGACTGGGTAGCAGCAGCAAGAAGGCCTATTCCTGCAGAGAGGTCACGCCCATGACCTTGTGAATCCCTACTCAGAGATGACTGCTGGAATGACTTGGACATTGTAGAACTATAGCTTGTCTACTTTATGGATCAAAAAAAAATTGTTCTTTTTTTTTATAAGATGGCTGAAAAGAGAGCTCACACTAGAAAGCTAGGCAAACTTCACTTCAAAAATGGTAACGCCAAGAAAGAGGATCAATAATGACTGCAGATCTTCTTCAAGCTGAGAAACACCAGACAATTCTGTAGAAAAACAAGCAGGTTTAGTCATAAATCCCTTTAAACAGATGCAGTTTTAAACTTATGCATCATGTTGATCTAAAAAACATTAAAGATCTCAATCTTACAAGGCTTTTATTACATAACAGATTCAAGAGGTACCCAGAACCTACATATATTATTTCAGATAAAAATACAGTCGTGTTTCCTATACATACTACTATTCTACAAAAAGCTACTTTCATACCGAAGACAAGTGAATTTCAGAAGTTTGGGATGTCTGAAAGCATCTAAAGTTTACTAGCACATAAGCCTTGATCTCTGGTTAATGGTTTTGTTTATACCCTACGTTACTGTACTGTGTCTATGAGAAGACCACAAAAAACTTAAGCCCACAGAATCCAAGATGACTTTGGCATATAATACATATTTGAAAATGAAACCTATACCACCACAGAATAGGACGAAAGGAAGTTAAAAGTAACTGAAGTTTGGGCAAAAAGTTTCTGCTGTAAGATCTGGTAAATAAGACCAAACATAATAACCAATCTTTATGCAGCAAAATTCAAATTACCGATGTGAAGACAGATGTGAACAAGAAAAATAAGTTTTAAATTTTGCAGGAAGTAAACAAGACCTCTTGCTCAAATTGCAGTTATACGGATAACAGCACTTCGGAAGTGATTCTTTACTCTGTTATATCAGCCTGTACTCTCAGACCCCAAGCCAAACAAGGTCAGGCTTAGTACTGGGATGGGAGACCCCTGGAAATCCCTACTCCTGCAGAAAGAGACACTAGGTCAGTCAGGAGATGGCACGACTCCCCCAGCCAGCCCTGCAGGACAGCTGTGTCCGTGTCTCTTACCAGCATACTGCTTTTTCCTTGGTTTAGGTCTGACACTTTGATACCATGACCACATGTGGTAGTTAAAGATCCTAAAACAATATTTGTAAGAGATAGATACTTGCCCCGTGTCCACTAAAATACTAACCTTGTATTTAAATACTTGGTTCAACTGCGTTTACTTGAAGTTTTAACTAAACAGTGTATGAACATCCACAGTGTGTTTTATGGTGTAATGGATATATTTCATAAAATAATGTGGTGGGTTTTGTTTTTTGCCTTTTTAAGTGCAGAGCAGAAATAAACTGTAGTACTCCTCCCCATACTCTTTCAGCCTTGGGATAGATACACAAAATTTAAAGCAATTCAACATGCATGAAAATAATCCACCAGGAATACGCTGTTCTTGGGTCCCTGATGAGGTAAAGCCCTTTCAAATTTCTGCAGAGTAGTTTTGCTTCTCCAGCATTCCCACTCAGATGCACATAAAACACATAATCACTTGAAAAAGAAACAGGCACAAATTGCATAGCTCCAGATGAAATCGGCTTCTAAAAGAACAGGTACGTTTGGGAAGGAATGGAAAGGACAAAATGAGAGCAAGGATTTTTTCCTTGAAGAGACCAGTTCTGCAGAAGGCAATTTCTCTTGTACTGGAAATAGAAGAAAAAAGGTGAAGGTTATGAGCATGTCTCTACCCTATTTGCCTACTCAATCCAGGGCCTTGTTTCAATAGCCCATAAAGTTTTTTCTCCTTTAAGTTGAAAAGCATGTGGTTTTTCTTTTTTGTGTCACAAAATTATGCATTTATGTAGAAAAATAATGGATTTTATGAGATACATAAAGGACAAAACCCACACAGAACTCCATCTTTGCAAAGTAACTGCTTTATACAGTTTGCTACATGTTCTGTTATTAGCACATCTGAACTCGTATTTTAGCTACGCTTTTAAGATCCACATATGCTGGGAGTCAAAGTAAGCTTAGTTGTGTAACATTTGCTTAAGAATAAGAGATTGAGAAACATGGGGATGAAAAAAAGTTTAAAAGTATCTGAGGCAGAAGACAGAAAAGCACTGCAGAAAGCTTCAGAGGAAAACAGTAAAACAAGAATACAGGGAGAGCAGATGAGGCAAATTCTAAGCGAGATATCCAGGACAGGCTGACTACACTAAAGAACACCTGAATAGAAAGCATTTAGGAACTATATTGTAAAAAGCAGGACTCTTGAGTTCAAACATGAGAAACACTAATATTCATCTGGGTACCATGTTTTATCCTACATGCATTCAGAAATCTTCAAAATACTTTATGACAATTTTACAAGTTAATCCTTACTCCTTCCATTTTTACATATACATTTCCTTCTAGTTCATTCACGCACTTAACAGAATGATTGAAACTGAACTTACTAGGTTCTTCATAAAGTCAGATATTCCAGAGGGCTTTTACAAACCAGACCCTGCCAGCGATTCAGCAGCCAGCCACATGGTCAGGAAAGGCACAGTGCGTCCTGCTGTTAATGCAAGGACCTGCACTATTCAAGTTTTCACTAAATCAGGAAAGTTCCCCACTCTTCAAAAATACCCTTTCTCTTTGAACAGACGCTCACTAATCCTCTTGTCACAATTTTGAATTGGCAGTTCATTGTCCACTGCTCCGGAGAGATTAGCGGAGAACAAAACCCATCACATCCCAGTCTGGCACGGACCTGGGCTGCAGAGAACCTGATTACATGCCATGCTTTGACCCCACATACACACAGAGATTTTACATAACCATACCATGCTGCCGCTGCAAACACCCACAGAAGAAAGAAGCAACGGGAAAAATAAAAAGAAAAAAAAGGAAAGATGGGGGGAAAAAACAGGACGAAGAAACAAAGAGGGACAATCTTATGAAAAAGCATGAAGTGGCACAGTAAGACAATTGAATGATGAAGACAGCTGGCATGCTAGCCAGTAAACTGCCCTACACCCCATTAGGCATTCGAGCAGAGCACTTACAGAAACTAAGTTCCTGAGTTATCCTCAAAAATCACTATTTACCACATCACTGTCACCTTGCCATTGCTGTCGTACTCTACCCCTAACAATTCCCATCTCTTTAAGATCAGATGAAGGCAACAACAAAACAAGGTGGGGGGAAGAGCTCTAAAAATCATACCGCAGAATGTTTAACTTCCACATGGTCAGGTTTAATATGTGATTCTAAGACAGCATTTCTTGTGTTGATCACTTCTGAAAGATTTCATGTCAGTATCTGATAGAGACAGGTTCCCACAGACCAATGCCAGCTTTCAACAGCGCGTGTGCCATCAGCTGAGTCACAGCAACAAGATGAGTATGACTGAACAAAGCTGTCTAAAGATCCAGACATGATTTAGCTGAGTTGAAAGTGTTATGTTAATTGTTCTTCATGTAATTTCAGCTATACTGGGAACAGACAGGCTTTCAGATATACATTTTTAAGATCTTTGGACAGAAATTTGGCCATATTAAGATTTGAAAATATATACTATAAAGCAATCTTGAAATAAGTTGAAAGTCAAAATGTGACTAGATTTCCAGAAATATGTGGACAATGAAAAAAACATTTCATATCTAAAAGTTGCAAAAGAGTTTTCTGTAAAGGCAGACAACAAAAATAAGAAATTTGAATCCTACAGAATACACTGCTACCAAATAGAGGCCAAAATGAGGCTGATTTTCAAACACTATAGAAGGTTTTTCTCTTTGTGTAAAACTGATTATAAACTCTTCTCAATAAAACTTAAGAGAACTCTTGCTCCACATAAATATTAATTTTGTTCCTGAACACCGTTTAATTCAGTGAATTTTTGAGATACATTGATCATGCTGAACACTATTAACTTAGATCACCACCTTTTATGGAACACCAGTAGGCTGAAAATAATTCCCTAGCTCCCTATTCCTTCTACCACTCTCAGCTTTTTTAACCTGTGCATACATATTATAGCTTTAATATTAATCTTGTTCTTGGAACAATTCAGCTTTTACCTCTTCCTCTTCCACTATTTATAGAAAGCTCTCAAAAATTAAAAATAACCGTTTTCCCTTTCTAGTCAGTTTCACTTTCACTGCAAAAAAAAACTCAAAACACATTGAATTTAATCAAATACATGCAATTATGGTACAAACATGAAATAATCTGCAAGCTGAAAAACACACCCTCAGTTTGTAGCACAAGACTTTTGAAGACTGTACACCCTTGGGAAAAAAGTTTCACATCCACAATCCTTGCTCTTTGGATAAAAACCCACAGATCTTTCCCTCTCCTCCCTTATGCATTACACTCTGTGCAGCAATCCCTTTTGCCGCAATCTATTCTGCTGTGGAAGAATTCACATGCTCCTTGGCAAAACTGTCCCGACACATCACGGTTATCGACTGAAGAGACCTGAAAGTTCAAGTGAAAAATTTAGACAGACAGCTCCCCATGCTGCTCTGAGAAATAACAGTAGTAAAACCAAGAACTCGCAAGGAAATTAGAAGCAGATGTTATCTAGCCACTGAATGACGGAGTGTAAGGGATTTGAAGTCTACGGGATTACGCTAACTTGGACAATACAGAAAAGGCCACTGTTTTTCCAAAGGCAAAGGAGGAATTGTCTAGTGGCCTTAGAGAAAATGGAGATTAAACCCCATCCCAGGTACCAGTATTCAGAACAGTTATTTAATATTGCTGTTTCAGATGCCAGAAGAAAACTCATCTTGTTCAACTGACCTTCGAAGGTCACAACCTCAAAAATTTAAGCAGCACCTGGCACACTGGATGTATGCACTTTTTTTGTGTGCAGGTTAGACAATCTGTTTCAGGCCTTACAGAACAACTGGAAGAGTTTCATTTCTTAGGATTATGTTTGGCTTCATCTTAGCGACCTGCCTGATCAGAGGGACACATAATAGTCCGAGATCTGCAGTCACTGTGACAGCGGATTGCTTCAGAACAGGTAAGTATTACGTATGAAAGAGACTTATTTATAAATGGGGAATTAAAGTGACCAGTTTTGCAATAGAGGTTCTTAAAAGGTCTTACACAGTTTTCAACGTTTGAATGCAGAAAAGAGCACTGTAAAAGACAGACACTGATTTCCTATTTCTGCTCATTATATAGTAAGTTCAAGCATTCTCTTTTTGCAAGAGGTGCATGGAAAAAAAGCGCATTTATTCCTTTACAGAAACAACAGAAGTGAAAAAAAGGGTCCAAGGAACAGTACAGAAAGAATAGAGGCAAAACCAAAAAAAGCATTTTTAGAAAGGGGAAACAGAACCAGGCAGGAACATACAGAATAACTGCTGTCACGTGTACTGACCGCTCCATAAACATCCTATTACCTCTACAGTCTCCATGCACTCCTCCCTACTACTTGTAAGCCCACTCTTGTCACTACCTTCAGAGCTCTAACTCTACAAGATGAATGCACACAGGTTCCAGCACCTACGAAAAGCTCCATAAAGCTATTAAGACTTGGTTCAACAGAAGGGGTCTGTCAAAAACAGAGTCATTGCAGAATGATGTAGGATCTTTGACTGGAAGCTCTGGTAACAATTATGTTCATGCACTTGGCAAAGCGAGGAGACAATCATTATTCATTCACATCAGTTTTGGAGATGAATAGCCTCACAGGCACCAAAACTCTTGACAAAAATCACAGAACATAATTATTTTTTTAAAAATAAATTGGTCATACATAAAGTGATCCAAAACCAGACCAGATCAGAGAGTTAATCAGTATAACAGAGAACTAATTTAACTTTTTTTTTTAAACCAAAACAGAACACTTCCATATTCTGATCCGGTAAGTGATTAAAAGCCTTCTGACTAATCAGTGAATGCAAGTCTGCCTCCAGGCATTTCCAGAGCTGGGATAAAATCGCATTCTTTCCCAGCTGAAATCTTGCATGAGGTTGTGGAAATGTATTCTAGCTGCAGAGGAGAATCAAGGGACTGTTTTAGTGCTCAAAATAAAAACTCTCTTGTTTAAGTTATGACTACACAATATGGTACTTAAACACTTGCAAACTAAATTAGTTCAGAAATATTGTGAGGTTTTTGCTTTTGTTTTCAAGACTTGTTGACTTAAAGCACTGAGGAAGAATGCAAGCAGCATAGAGGCTACAAAAACACACTCGTAAATTAACAAGTAAACTGAATGGAAATAATTTCTTTACAGCTTTGCATAAAACAGATTCTTCCCCGCTTTTTCATTTGCTTGAATGAATCCCCCAAATTTTCTCATTTGCTGAGCTACCCAGACACCGTCAAGTATTAGATTATAAAATATCTTCGCACACACCAAACTCTCAGAGACGTGCAACTCACGGAGAAGGGCAGTGGGCAATGTTTACTCTGCTATTTCCCACCAAATTAAGGAGCATTTTTATTTAAGCTAGTCCAGAATAAACCAGGTGACAATCATATCTCAGTAGTATGGATCATAATACCACAGATCCTTAATTTAGTTTGGAGCCTCAAAGACTGACTCTTCTTTTCTTTGCTCCTCCTTAATTGCTTTTTAGTTTGTACCTTTAGGAACACGGATATTTGCATTTTAAGGATGCATTTAGGAATTTCTCTTGGTTATTCCTCCCATCATTTTGTGCTGGAATGTATGTAACGCCTAGATATGCGCAAGACACTGGAAACTGAAGTTTTTAATACACAGTAACTTCAGATAGCTTCTCTAGAATACACAAAAAAGGCTCATGACATTGCAAGCCTCACCAGAATTACTCGGAAGAGATCAAAGTTCTTGAATTTGTTGCTCAGGTTTCATTTCCTTACCTAGTGCACAACGTAGAAGTGCAGATCTTGGGTTACCACTGAACACACACATGGACTCTAGGCTCAAGTGCCAGTATCCTCACTCAAATGTAATCATTCCATGTAATTCATTAATGAATCATTTTGTGTGGTTTTTGTGATAAAATTCAAGACAGAAGTTCACTAACATGTTAAAAATGTTAACGTACATTTCACTACATTTTGAAAAAATAATATGATATTAAAGTTTTCAACGTATTACCATATTTCAAAGTTCAGGAAGATTAAACCACTGGATCAACAGATTCCTTAGAAAGAAGTATCAGAAAACACTCCCTTTTCCTCTTCTGGGGCACAAAAACTACACAGCCTGCTTTAAGAGACTTACGTTTTCAACAAGGGTTGCTCCTTACTCATCTTACTCTAGAAAGTCAGGACCACCCACTGCACCGACAGTTTAAAAAAACCTGAAGAATTTAAGGCTGAGTAAAAATAATAAAGACTATTCAATTCCTTACAACAGCATCAGATACTTTTTTCCCAAAGGTATGCTTCGTGGAAAGGAAAAAAGCCACACATTTAAAAGAGGTGCATTTTCAGCTAGCTTTCTACAGCATAAACGCTTCATTTATCAAATGAAGAACAAAGCAGTTCTTCAGGTTCCCAGAAAGTTCTTTTCAAGTTCTGCTTATTTTCAGCATAGGTGAACTTTATATCTCATTACTTGACTCTGGAAACAAAACAGGTACATAAAAAACATAGAATGTTATTAATCTACCACAGGAGGAAAAAAAAAAATCCTGAAGCATGATTTGTAACCACAGCCTAAATCATATGAAAGTGAAACTGAGTAGAGAGAGGAGTCAAACGGATGCTTCCCCGACAGAATTCTCAAAGCTCAATTCATTAATTCTTAATGCTGGATCAACATCAAAACCGGCAGTTTTTGAGAGCAAGGGCCTTCGGAGGCGGCCGCGAGGGCGGCACGGACGCCGGAGACACGCGGCTTCGCTTCCGAGCGGGGGTTCTGGGGCTGGGGAGGCGCCGCGGCCACGTCCCAGGCGGCGGGCAGAGCGCGGTGAGCCTGGGGTCACCCCCGAGGGCGCGACTTACGTGCCGGAACACCGGGCGGCCGGGAGGAGACCCCTCCCCCGGCCCTCGGCGGGCGCCCGGGGGCGGGGACGGCGTCCGGAGCCGGCCCTTCCCGCC